>SKCR01021106.1:0-162996 GCA_019454045.1 Zanthoxylum bungeanum
ACCAACGGCAGAACAGTTCAAGACTATGGGTCACTGGTTTGCCAAGTAAATCCGATTGTCGTTCACTAGGAAAGGTTCAAGGCGAAAACTACCTATTTCGATGTAGCTTTAGTTCACGGAAACTCTCTCAAGTGTCTGCATGAATATTTGAAGAATTTTGGGGGATTGTTGGAAATTCTTCAAATCTTCAAATATATTTGTTTGGATGGAGGAGGGACATGTCCATTGGATGGTACCCCATGGGGACATGTCCTCCAATTGTGTGTAAAATGATCCTATGCTCCAAGGGGTGTATAACCCTTTGGAGGGTTGCACCCCAACCCTAAGGGTGCCTTTGAGGCATCATTCCATGCTTATAAAAGGAAGCTTTATGTTCCTTTTAACACACAAAGAAGAAATCTGAATCATCCAAAACTGAGAGTCTCATATTGTTTTCTTGAGTTTGAGAGAATTCCACCATATTCCAAGTTCAAGATCTTGTTAAGGCGTGCCCCTTGAACAAGAGGAATCCGGGTTATCCTGGGAGAATATTAGCCACAAATTCGTAGAGCACCGAGACGAGGCTGATAAGTTCTTAAGGACAGAGATTTATCTCGACTCGGATCAAAGTTTTCATCAGGTTTTTCTTATTCTCAAGTTTTAAGGTTTTCTAGGGTTTATGCATATTAGATCTATTTTTCTGGTTTGATTTGTTTGTTGCATGTTGATTTCTTGTTTAATGACACTAATCGGACAACAGTGATCACGATGTCATATGCATACCGGTAAATCCCACTTCGCTCCTATACCTACCAACTACTATCTGACTGGATTCTCCTAACCAAATATTCTTTATCAACTATCGATCTGACATAAGACGATATGGTTTACATGCTAAAACTTATCTGTTATGTCTCAGAAGTCATAACTGAGGCTGTAGTTCATCATGAGCTCATGCAATATGATCCGGGAACACAAAAGAAAACTTATAGCGTGAGCTGGAACATGCGTGCATTTATGGCATGGGTTTGGACGGATCACTAATTTGTCCGTAAGTATCCATATTCTGCCATAAGCTATTTTGCATCGTATAGATCCAACTAGACTTAATAATTAAGTTCTCTGCCAAGCATGCACTATTCATCTTGCCATGCTTAAGCATGAGATACAGAAGTACATGAGCTATACCAAAAGCTCCTTTCTTGAATCCTTGACCGAGTGATAATTACTCGACCTTAATTCATATAATTTCTTATCATGTGTTTCCACAACTACTGCCATGGTGTGCTTCTCTTCGCAACCATTGAACGAAAGAGTCCCATTTGTAGACTTCTAGTTATGCCCGACATTCCCCTACAAAGCTACCTATGTGAACTATCAATTCTAAATTTGATACTACAATCACGGCCTAATGTTTCATGGATCTCTGTTCCTTACTGATGGATACCTTTATCTACTGACATGGGAAAGCCTACTAGTAACGTTTCTCAGTAATAGATCGTTAGTTGCATTAGCCTATTTCGCATGCCCATGAATTTGATCTCCCAAACATCACTTAAAAAATTCGTGTGTATCATGTCTTGTACTGTAGGCATGAGTTCACATTTGACTCTCATCATGACATCGCCATAATGCTTACATATCGCGTGGGGATCCTACTATCACCTCATCATGCCTAGGGTATTGTTATCGCACTCCTTGCATTAAAGCCAATGACCTTATAGTGCTATAGTTATACATGTCTCAGGTCAACTTCAAATATATCACGAGAAGTGAAAGATTCATGTGTCCCTGAGAGTTATGCTGAGACAGACATAGTGGTCAATTGTTATCTTGCTTGAGAGAGATCTACCCATATGAGCTAGACCAAAGGGGCTTAGCTTATCCACTTGGTCTGCTTGTTCATGATAACGAGAGTAAGCAGAGAAAATCTCTTAGCAGCGGTAGACATCCAAGTCATCTATATCATTTGATCTTTCTGAGGTCAGGGGACCTAGCGTTTGCTACTACCACGTGACCTGATATTAATATACAAGGACTATTTCCGGGTTACTAGGTAGCTAATCTTGACATTTCTGCATTGCTTAAGGTGCCACAAATATGATAATCTTGCCTGTTGTAGCATATCATGTTTACATGTTTAAAATCGATCGGATAGTACTGCAAAACTGCTCTGACTGACCACGGTTTAGCCTGTAACTACTGAGTCTTGCCTTAATCATTTGATTCTCATATCTGCCAATATATATTCATGTTATAAGACTAAAATGAAAATGCTATTGATCTTGATTCGACTGCTAATGCTATTGGTAATACTACGGTTGATACTGTTACCAACACTCGACATCGTTGTAAGCACTATTATTAATACTGCTGTTGAAGCTATGTGTTTCCAATTTGAGAATAGTTAGAAGCTGAAGGATTCTTCTATTTATCGAGCCTTATTTATTGTACACAAGTTGGCAGTGCATGATCCACCTGTGATTACTAGGTCCGATTCCTACTTTTATGTCCCTATTCTGTAAAAGGGTCGTGTTACTACCATTACTATCATTGTCTGATTGGCCTGGGGAGGGTCGGGGGACTGAGGAATAATTTCTGGTAGGATGGCTAGATGGGTGATTACTAGAAACCGCTAAGTAGGCTGTTTATTTCTCTAGGTTACTACATGGAGACAGCATGCAAAGTTATTAGTCTCAAATGGCTGCTTAAAATAGACCTTGTTCCGATTTCTGACTTGGCCATGCATTGATAGCCATGTTTTTATTAACATGATATCTAGAATCATGAGACATGAGCCTTCTGACGCTTCCTAGATTACGTGCTCATAATGCCACAGCCTTACACTTTCTCTGCAGCTCCATGAAAATCACTAGGAAGACTTCATAGCATTCCTGTGGTTATTACATGTCCTGTCTGTACCTCCACGCTCAGGTGACATGAGTACTTAGACATGCAGATAGCTTAAGAGGGCCCACTAAGATTCGACCAAGTCTAAAGCTGGTCTGAGACATTTCTTTTACCTATAAGAAGACTGAGTCATTTATTGTGATTGGATTCTTATTAGTTTTATAAGTTTTCCTTAAATGATGTCATTGTAGAGGTTTTATGGGAAAATTCTGGTAATGTAGCGGAAGGCGGAAAATCAAAATTTTCTAAATTCAATAATTTTTCTTGGATCAATTAAATAAACTTATTTATTTAATTACCCAATACTTAAAAACTGAAATTTGACTGAACTTGAAAATTATCGTTTGACCCCTATACTTTGCATTTTGTTCATTTTAGTTCTCAAATTGCCAAAAATAATTTTGGATGATTCCAAATCAGTTCTAAAATGATTTCCAACACATCAAAAACAAATTGCAACAAAAACCCCAAAAATCTTATAATTGCCGAACAGTCCCTGTATTTCCATGATTTGCAATTCGGATCATTTTTGTTCTAAAAATAATTTTGGATGATTCCAAATCAGTTCTAAAATGATTTCCAACACATCAAAAACAAATTGCAACAAAAACCCCAAAAATCTTATAATTGCCGAACAGTCCCTATATTTCCAAGATTTGCAATTCAGATCATTTTTGTTCAAAACATATCAAGATCAAATCCATTCAACCCAAAAATTAATATGCATCATATACACATCATAATACATCACATATATGAAAATCCCCAAATTTGGAAAGGGTTATGAACCATAATTTTTATAATTTCTTCAAATTGAAAAATTACACCAAATTAATTAAATCCAACACTTTATTCAATCTTTACCACACCAAACAAGTCTCACCACCATGAAACAACTCAAGAACAATTATAGGTCATCAATGAGTGACTTAGCAATTCTAGAATGACAACTTGATTACTAATTAATCAAATGAGAGCTTAAGAACTTATTTCAAGCTCACTTTGTTATCATACATGCTTTCATCTTTCAAACAAGTTCATAACCAATTAATAACAAACTAAAAGTGTAGAGACAACATCCTAGCAACATATGTTGAAGCTAAGCATGATAGAAACAACTTCTTAATTGAAAAGTTTAAGAAAAAACTTACAAAATCCAAATATTTTCAAGCCTTTTCTCTTTGTTCTTCAACTTTGCTCTCAACTTGCTTTTGTTATATTTTGGTAACTTTACCTAATGAATGAAAAAGAAACAAAACAATTTATACTCCCCAATTTTAGCCTTGGCCCAATTTTAGGAGATAAAATAAATATCTAGATATTTTTTTTTGTTTCAATTAATTCATTAATCAACTTGTGTATATGATCATTACTTCATTTAATGATTTACATCAAGTCAAATAAAACAACTAAAGTCATTTCCTAAAGTTATCATAACTAAACATATTTATATTTTTAATTACTTTAATTACTTTAATAATTAAATAATTATTTAAATACAAATATTTTAAATATATGTATTATATTTACTTTAAATAATCAAATACATATATATTTATGATATATGTCAAATATCACAATTTGATATTTAATTAATGTGTAAATTAATAAATTCATTCATTAAATACAAATACACATTAATTAGGAAATGACCATTAGGTTCATTTGCATGTATTATGACGACCATGGATAAACTCGCTGAATCATACAGGTCGAGGTCATGGCATATGTTTAATTCCTCCGTCACATGTATCCAGATATATCCCAGAGATATAGATGTAAACGTCAAATCTCTATAGGGACAATCCCGTCGACGTCTCTATTAGTAATCTCTAAAAAAACACTCAGAACTTACTTTTAAAGTGCACCACGGGCCCATGGTTTATATCTGATTGCTAATCATATATCGACTACCTATGCTCTATACACAGAGCTGACGGATCCTATCTTGACACACACATGAAACCTTGAAGATCTATCCACACCCAATTGTAGGGAGGCACAGAGCGTGGGCGATGCTGTCCGAGCTCGCGGCCCGGTTGTGAGTACTGATGAGCGGAAACTATATCAATATTTACGGCCCATTTTACTTAATATTTTGTTTAGTTTCTCGGGTTGATGAACGTTTTGATGTGTTTTAGTTTATTTTGCAGATAAAATAATATTGGGACACAATGAAATCATTTAGGACGAAATGTGGGTCAAATAAGGGCAAAAATTGGACTTGACATATTATTTTGGAGATTGGAAACTTGAAAGGGCGTTTTAACGAAGTGCAGTTTTGGAATTCCAGTTTTGCGCATCTGTTGTATTTTGGGCATAACGTTTACTCCGATATCGGATGAGCTGATTCAAGTTCCAGATTAAAGAAGAATCAAAGATCTACAACTTGGAAAGACAAAATATTTCGAATTCTGAAGATTAATGCCCGAAATTGATGAACCATCCAGAATTGTGTTGTGTGTAATATTAAAGTCATTTTCAATCATTTCAAAGCAAAAAATAAATTAATAAATAAAAATTAAAAATGATCAAATCACCACCAAACATGATAAGCAATTAGTGGAGCAATTAATAAGGATTTGGTGGAGCAATTAGTAGAGCAATTAGTGGAGCAATTAATAATGATTTGGTGATGATTTGATGGAGGCAAAATTTTGCCTATAAATACCAAGCCATTTCATTTGTAAATTCATACTTTCTTCTTTGAAATTCCTAAAGAATAAATAAGAAGATTGTATCTTTTGTTTATTTATAACTTTCAGTAATTAATTTCCGCTTTCGCACTTTTTTTTCTTTATTTTTCAGTTTTTACTTTCCGCAATTTACTTTTACGCACAATCCCTTCCTTTCTTTACTTTTGCAGTTTTTATTTTCAAGCAATGAGGAGGTAATTCCCTTTACTGGGGTGGTGAAGGTAAAACTTTTATTATTGCTATTTAGATTAATCTCCCTTATTATAATATATAAACTATTTAAAACTTGACTTAATGAGGATACCGCTATTGGCCGGTTGGTAATTAATTATAAATTGGTTTTAACCTGACTAAATATGGATACCGCGCTGGTTGGTCGGTTGGTAATTAATTATTAATTTGACTTAATCAGGATACCGCCTTTATGCTGATTGGTAATTATCACGTAAAGTTAATATATTATATTAAGGGAGATATCTAAAATAGTAATAATAAAAGTTGATCCACAAACCCAATATTTTCTTTTATTGTACTTTTACTTTATTTAATTTCAGTAATTTACTTTTAAGCAATTTATTCTTCAGCAATTTACTTTTCAGTAATTTACTTTTATTTTTTACTTTTTACTTTTTACTTTTTACTTTTTACTTTTTACGTTTTTTACTTTTCAGCAATTTACTTTCAGTAATTAATTTTCAGTATTTTACTTTATGTCTTTTATTTTATTTAATTTTTACTACCCTTAAATATGTGTCATAACTAAGCCAGTTATCTGGGGTTGTGATGAAATCCAATATCACCGGTTTATAAGGGGTTAGATTATAGCTTGGGTAATATAAAGATTTATTTATTGAGTCTTAATCTTAATGCTTTTTCATTAACTGGCCATTAATAAAAATTGAAATGGGAAACTTAAAATGAACTTGACATAAAGATTTTAAGTTTAAGACATTAGACTCAATAGTCCACGATCTTCCTTGAGGATAGATAACCCTTTAATAGATTTCCTTACAGGATAGACATATACCTGTCGGGCGGGGATAGCCATAATTGGAACTTAAACTTAATGAATCCAGATAATTTGGTTGACATAGACATATGGTTCAGTTGGGTTAAACTGGGTATTTGTGTCTGACCATCGACAGAGGCTTACACATAATTTAGTGTTCCAAGGTTAATAAATCAATATATTACCAACTTTAAGATAAACCACTTCATCTTTAAAATGATATTGGAAGAAATCACGACCCTAAATAGTTTTTAATATTGAATTTTCTTAAAACCTACTTTCGAAACAATTTTATTTACTTGTTTTTAAATTTAGAATCGTCACCATTTCAAATCAATCAAACAACCTGTTAGATACTAGTAATCATTTGACCTCATAAAATTAATAGATTAGATATTAAGTCCTCATGGGATCGATTATTTTATACTACTTGAACGATACGTGCGCTTGCGTTATACGTGTGTGTTTACGCCGGTCAAGTTTCTGGTTTGCGTTGCCGGGGACTTATTTATCTTTCACTATTAGTTTTGGGGTTAGATACGTTACTTGTATCTAATTTCTTTTTTCTTATTATTTTTGTTTTCTTGTGTTTCAGGTTCTCAGAAACTACATGAGACGAACCAGAAGCTTTGAACTTCGACCGCTTGACCAAGAAATATGAAATTGAAAGAACCATCAGACAGTTGAGAAGGGAAAGGCGAGAAGGCCAGAAGCAATCATTAAATGGAACCTGAACCTTTGAAAGTTGCACCACCGATTCCCATTCGAGACAGAACCATTCCGGTGGTTGACAGACTCATTTCTTGTGTTGTACTTCCTCCATTGCCAGCAAATGTAGGTGACATCAAAACATGCATCCAGATGATTCAACAGTCAGTACAGTTTGGGGGGAATGCAACTGAAGATCCTAATGCCCACATCAGCAACTTCCTGGAAGTTTGCGATACTTTCAATTACAACCGAGCAGCTGAAGAAGCAATGAGACTGCATGTTTTTCCATTTTCCCTGAAAGACAGAGCTAAAGCTTGGCTACATTCACTACCAGTTGGTTCCATCACAACTTGGAACACTATAGCCACAAAATTCCTTGCAAATTACTTTCCACCAGCAAGAACTGCAAAGTTGAGGAATGACATCACATCTTTTGTACAACAAGATTCAGAATCCCTTTGCGAAGCTTGGGAAAGATTCAAAGATTTACTCTGGAAATGTCATCATCATGAGATCGCAAAGTGGCTACAAGTCCAAACCTTCTACAATGGACTTTCTGGAATAATGAGAACCACAATTGATGCTGTTGCTGGAGGAGCTTTGATGGCAAAAGGAGAAGATCAGGCCTGAGACTTAATTGAAGAAATGGCCAACAACAATTCTTTATGGCCAACAGAAAGGAGCATGATCCAAAGAATTGCAGGAATTTATGAAGTTGGAGCCAACACAGCACTAAATTCCAAGCTGGATGTGATATACAATGTCTAGAAAACACTTAGCACGCAAGTTGTGAACATCGCTGGAACCACAAGTTCACCATATGAAGGAGCACCAGAACCATTTCAACATAAAAAAATAGTGAACTACGTTAACAATTTCAACAGACAGGGGAATAATCCATATTCCAACAGCTACAACCCAGGGTGGATGAATCATCCCAATTTTTCATGGAGCAACAATTCAGGGCAAATGAACAACCCACCACCCGGATTCCAGCAACAGAACAAAGGCCAGGAGCATGAAAAAGAACCAGGAATAATAGAAGTGTTGGCCCAGTTGAAGAAGCAAGAAGCAAAATATGATGCTTTAGCAGCTATGGTTCAAAATCAAGTAGCATTGAATCAAAGCCATTCAGCTTCTATTAAAGCACTGGAGAATCAAATTGGACAACTGGAAAATGCTCAGAGTTACAGACCGCCAGGTACCCTTCCTAGCAACATAGAGCCAAATCCAAGAAACCATTAGGAATGAGCAATGTCATGCCATCATGTTAAAAAGTACTGGTACTGAAATCAACAAAGATGTTGGAGCCAAAACAGCTGCTGAGGAAGTTCCAAAAGAAACAAAGCAACAAATGGAGGAAAAAGAAGCAAAGGAAAAAGAACAGATCATTCCACCTCTACCTTTTCCTCAACGTCTTCAGAAGAACAAATTGGACAAGCAGTTTTCTCGGTTCCTGGAAATCTTCAAAAAGCTGCATATCAACATTCCATTTGCAGAAGCGTTGGAACAAATGCCCAGCTATGCCAAATTCATGAAAGACATTCTTTCACAAAAGCGGAGATTGGGAGATTACGAGACAGTAGCATTATCAGAAGAATGCAGTGCTATCATTCAGAGGAAACTTCCCCCAAGTTGAAAGATCCTGGCAGTTTCAATGTTCCTTGCACCATAGGGAGAAACATGACTTCGGTAAGGCTCTGTGTGATCTAGGTGCGAGTGTTAACTTGATGCCTTTTTCTATTTTCAGAAAATTACAGATTGGAGAAACAATGCCAACTTCAATCTCACTACAACTTGCTGATAGAACGCTCGTATTTCCAAGAGGCGTAGTTGAGGATGTGCTGGTTAAGGTTGACAAATTCATTTTCCCAGTAGATTTTATTGTCCTTGATATGGAGGAAGACGCAGACGTGCCAATCATCATCGGGAGACCATTCTTGGCTACAGGTCGAACCAGTATTGATGTACAAAAGGAGAATTAACCATGAGGGTACAAGACCAAGAAGTAACATTCAATGTTTTCAAGGCCTTGAATTTCCCAGATGATGAAAAGAATGAGGAATGTTTCAAACTCGATGTGATACACAGTACTATTCAGAACTACAATGCAATGGAAAGTTCTATTGACAAACTTAAAACATGTCAATTACCTGTGGAGCCTGAAGATAAAGCGCACTGCGTACTGAAGAAGCCTATTATTGCACTACAAGCAACATAAGAGAAAAAGTTCCACCAACTCAACGAATTGGAGGAATTTCACAATCAGCCTTTTGAGGATGCCAAATTGTACAAAGAAAAGGGCAAGAAAAGACATGATGAGAAGTTAGTGCGCATACAACTGGAACCAGGGCAGAAGGTACTGTTAAACAAGTCAAGGGTGAAATTCTTCCCATGGAAGCCAAAACACGGTGGTCAGGTCCATTTGTGATCACCAAAGTTTTACCAGATAGAGCCGTTGAGTTACTGGATCCCAATACCAACAACACATTCAAAGTTAATAGTCAGCATGTCAAGCACTGCTGGGGAGAATCATTTGAGCGACAAAAAGAAAGTGTTACACTTTCAGATCCAGCTTAACGTTCGAGAAGTCAAGTCTAGCTGACGACTCTAAACTTAGCGCTTTCAGGGAGGCAACCCATGCAATTTGTGTATATATTGTAATTTTGTGTGATTTCATTTTGTGTGTTTAGTTTTTGCAGATTAAGACATTTCAGGATGGAATAAGTTCTCGCAAATATTCAAAAGCAATTTCCTTCTCTCCCTCAAAACACTCTGATGAAAGTCTACAAAGCTCGCTTGGAACGGATGAGACTACTAACAATCCATAGTGTTCCTAATGACATTCGTTGGGTAATTGAAGCACGAGTCCGATTGGCAGATGAGTCTTCTGACTCTTTTATTTCACATCTGTCTGGTTTTGGAAGAAGCACCTATGCAAAGAAACGTAGAGCTAAACAAATGGGTGTTTGTTACAAATGTGCACGCTGGAATTGCAATATTCGTTGTCGTTCTTTAGGAATGGTGTCTGATAATCGCGAAGACAAAATTAAATTCATTAGGGATGGCTTGAGTAAGGAGTCTTTAGATGATATATCTTCAACTCTTGAGATGCATCCCAGTGGATATGTTCACATAGCCATTCGCAAATTACATACACAATTCAAAAAGAAAGACAACAATTAAGTCTTGGGAATCTGACTCAAAAAGACCCTGTTTGCCAGTTTATAAGAAAATTGGATGGGAAGCTTGTCCCTGGCGCATAGACGTCAATCAAGCCGCTACTTTTCTTGTATATATTATATCTCTGTCTTTTCCTAATAATTGTAAATTTTTTTGTTGTTTTCTTTTATTTTCTTCGACATGATCAAGACCTTTTTGACTATCACGATTTATTTTACTGTTAACTAATAATTGTCATTTGGCAGGTACTAGTGCTTTTTACTCACCCTTTTCAGGTATTATAAATTCAAGTCATCATTGCACTTTTGAAGACATCCAGAGTAAAACATGGAAGCCACTTCAAGAAGACGAGTTGAAAACATCTGTGTGTTTTGCGGTAGTAGTGTTGGTATTAAACCACAATACGTAGAAGCAGCACAAAAATTGGGTCAAGTCTTAGCTGCAAAGAATATGCACTTAGTATATGGTGGAGGCAATCTTGGACTTATGGGGATCGTTTCAAAAGCCGTACAACAAGGAGGCAGTCACGTTTTGGGAATCATCCCAAAACCCTTGGCAGAAGCAAATCTTATTGAACCATCAAACGGAGAGGAACTGATTGTGCCAAGTATGTCTGAACGACTGGTAGAAATGATTAACCGTGCTGATGCTTTTATTGCTTTGCCAGGTGGCTGGGTACATTGGAGGAAATTTTTATTGTGCTATCTTGGGCGAACTTGAACATACACCAGAAACCAATTGGATTGTTCAACGTAGATGGATTTTATGATTTTCTTTGTGTGTTTCTTGATGATGCCCGGAGAAATGGGTTCGTGTCAAAACCTTTAAAAGAACTCCTCTTTACTTCCAGAACTGCTCCGGATCTAATTGACCAAATCTTAGCCTATGAACCACAAATTGACCCTATCATTTCAAAGATAAATTGGTCTGAGGACGATCGTGGTAAGAGGCGTCAGATTAATCTGGATCTTAACCTTTAATTTCAGCTAACCAGGTACTATCTTCTACACTCTTCTTCTACTGTTTAAGACATTGAGGACAATGTCTCATTTAGGTTTGGGGGAGGGAATTAGTTGATTAGTATCTTGTTTTTTTTAGTTGTGTGTTGTTTTTAGTCCAAAATTTTTCGAAAAATACAAAAAAAATTGAAAATTTTTCAAAAATTACAAAAATATTTTGTGTTTTGTTTTTGTTTTTATTTTGACTAAAAAGGTGATGACTGAAATGGTAAGAGGAAGCCGAGTAAGGAGTTTCCACTCCTGAGATGTATCTCAAACCTATTTCGAAACAGATAGTTTTTGTTATTTCATTTGAAATTATTTAATTGTGAATTCTCCATAATACTGACTAAAATGGATCTTCATATGCTGAGTTGGCAGGTATTATCAACATACATAGTAACATACGGACATGAGCTAAAATTGAAAAGTTTGTAATATTCAGTGCTTTAGTTTAAATTGGAGAAAACATCTCAAAAGTGATGGAGTAAAAAAAAAAAAAACGTCTGAGATCCGAGTTATTAAGTCTGTAAGGGTGTTTTAACACCTAGTGCCCTAAAGCCAACTGGTTTGGGAGTCACTGGCCCAAAGCTCGCTACATGGATCAAGGATGTTGCAAAATTTATATATATGAAGTCTGAGTAATTAAGTCCGTAGGGGTGTCTTAACACCTGGCGCCCTAAAGCCAACTGGTTTGGGAGCCACCGACCCAACACTCGCTACATAGATGAAAGATATTGTATATAAATAAAAAAAATCAAAAATCAAAGAAAAAAAATCAGAAAAATTATTCCATTGCTGCAAAAAGATGTGAATTATGATAAAACTTAGGACAAAAATATTACTCTCTTATCAACTACACTTGTGACTGTTGTGGGCAAAAATGAGTTGATTAATATTTTGTCAACTGTGTATATGGAGAATGGTAAAAATAATCGGTGAATTTACTTATTCGGTAATTTAGAATGAAACAAAACAACTAGTAACTTGGAGTAGAAGTTTCACATGATTAGTCACTAACTTCTTTATTCTCTTTTCTCTTGTTTTTTGCTTTTGTGTGCATTAGTTTTATTATCTTTTTACTTTTGTAAAACGTTTGTGGGTATCGTTGCTGTAAGCCCTCACGAGACTATAACTCGTCCACTAGGGATACCTAGGGGTTTAAAAACTTGTTGCATATGCTAAATGCAACCGTGATCCCTACGAAAGTGGCTTAGTTTAATTTTAATTGTTTCTTGTATTTTATTTTATTGTTTTGCTCGAGGACTAGCAAAATGTTAGGTTTGAGGGTGTGATGAGCGGAAAATATATAATATTTACTGCCCATTTTACTTAATATTTTGTTTAGTTTCTCGGGTTTGATGAACGTTTTGATGTGTTTTAGTTTATTTTGCAGATAAATAATATTGGGGCATAATGAAATCATTTAGGACGAAATGTGGGTCTAATAAGGGCAAAAATTGGACTTGACATATTAATTTTGGAGATTGGAAACTTGAAAGGGCGTTTTTAGGAAGTGCAGTTTTGGAAATTCCAGTTTTGCGCATCTGTCGTATTTTAGGCATAACCTTTTACTCCGATATCGGATTGAGCTTATTCAAGTTTCAGATTAAAGAAGAATCAAAGATCTACAACTTTAAAAGACAAAATAATTTCGAATTCTGAAGATTTAAAGCCCTAAATTGATGAACCATCCAGAAGTGTGTTGTGTGTAATTATTAAAGTCATTTTCAATCATTTTCAAAGCAAAAAATAAATTAATAAATAAATAATAAAAATTATCAAATCACCACAAAACATGATATGCAATTAGTGGAGCAATTAATAATGGATTTGGTGGAGCAATTAGTGGAGCAATTAATAATTGATTTGGTGGATGATTTGATGAAGGCAAAATTTTACCTATAAATACCAAGCAATTTCATTTGTAAATTCATAATTTCTTCTTTGAAATTCCTAAAGAATAAATAAGAAGATTGTATCTTATTTGTTTATTTATAGCTTTCAGTAATTAATTCCTCTTTCGCACTTTCTTTTCTTTATTTTTCAGTTTTTACTTTTCGCAATTTACTTTTACGCACAATCCCTTCCTTCCTTTACTTTTGCAGTTTTTATTTTTCAAGTAATGAAGAGGTAATTCCCCTCATTAAATATGTGTCATAACTAAGCCAGTTATTTTTCAAGTAATGTCTTTTATTTTATTTAAATTTTTACTACCCTTAAATATGTGTCATAACTAAGCCAGTTATCTGGGGTTGTGATGAAATCCAATATCACCGGTTTATAAGGGGTTAGATTATAGCTTGGGTAATATAAAGATTTATTTATTGAGTCTTAATCTTAATACTTTTTTCATTAACTGGCCATTAATAAAATTGAACTGGGAAACTTAAAATGAACTAGACATAGAGATTTTAAGTTTAAGACCTTAGACTCAATAGTCCACGATCTTCCTTGAGGATAGATAACCCTTTAATAGATTTCCTTACAGGATAGACATATACCTGTCGGGCAGGGGTAGCCATAATTGGAACTTAAACTTAATGAATCCAGATAATTTGGTTGACATAGACATATGGTTCAATTGGGTTAAACTTGGTATTTGTGTCTGACCATCGACAGAGGCTTACACATAATTTAGTGTTCCAGGTTAATAAATCAATATATTACCCAACTTTAAGATAACCACGTCATCTTTAAAATGATATTGGAAGAAATCACAACCCTAGATAGTTTTTAATATTGAATTTTCTTAAAACCTACTTTCGAACAATTTTATTTACTTGTTTTTAAATTTAGAATCGTCACCATTTCAAATCAATCAAACAACCTGTTAGATACTAGTAATCATTTGACCTCATAAAATTAATAGATTAGATATTAAGTCCTCGTGGGATCGATATTTTTATACTACTTGAACGATACGTGCGCTTGCGTTATACATGTGTTTTTACACCGGTCAAGTACGGAGTAGCCGTAGGGGACTAAACCGGAGAATAAATGGAGTCGCCACCCAGTGTGTACTAGGAAATGATTTAAGGCCGCACTCACCCCTCGCAAGGGAAGACCTCAAACTGTTGGGTTCAGAATGGTCCCTTACTTATGCCAATTGTAATGAAAGGATTTATGCAATAATATAACCAAGTCTTATGCAACACATGTAAGATAATTTAATCAACACACAAGTTTGCATACCCATGAACATTAATAGAAACAATTGAAGCATATTACATTAAAAAAAGATATTTAAGCACATGATGCAGAAATAAATAACCAAAGAGGCAAACATGCATGAAACATGAGGAAAAAATATGTCCAGTGTGTGCGCGTTCGAGTAGCGTTCGGAAACGCGTTCGAACGGAGTGAGGCAGAATGCAAGCGTTCGAGTAGCGTTCGTAAACGCGTTCGAATGAGATTACGAAAACGACATCTATAATGACATAAACACATACATGAACATTTCCTAAGCGGTACGTGGAGTTGTATCCCAAGTACAGACAGCACTACCGTCCATTCGAATTCGGCAGAATTTATGTATGGGTTTCCATCTGATATACCACGAGAGGCAACACTCAAGCATTAACACAACGCAATCATTAACCTAATGTTGGCATACATGAAATATCATAATGCATATAACAATAAATAACCGAAGAGACAAATATGCAAAATAACAGGGAAGATAAATAACACAAAATGAATGCGGAATAATAAAATAACCATAAATGCAAATTAAATGTGAAATAGTAAAAAGACAAATAACACGAAATAAATGCCGAATAATAAAATATGTGACCAAAGAATTTGGCCATTTTCAATGTAGGACTTCGCATGCCCGGTTGGACGTATTTCACGTCCAACCAAGCATGCCGTTTCCAGGACGACAAAATAAATTTAACAAAGGGTGCCCTCAAGTCTTACTTTTTAAGTCGCTTCTCGGGAGTGCGTTGGGACGTCGCCGGAAGAGTTAACGTTTCCGCTATTTTTTCTGGTTCTCTGTTTCCACTCGTTGTTTTCTCTATTTTCACTCGCTATTTTTTTGCGGTTTTCTTCACTATTTTTACTGCTATTTTTGGTCGCTATTTTCTCTATTTTCACTCGCTGTTTCACTGTTTTTACTCGCTATTTTGGGACTGTTTTGAGGCTATTTGGTGTCGGTCATATGGCTTATTTTAGTTGATGTTTTGTGTCGGTGGTGGGGCAGTTCGCGAGTGATGGTGTTGGTTTATTGGGGGTTGTTTTGTTTGTGTGTGTGTTGGTTTATTGGGTTGCTCGTTGGTGGATTGCTGTGTGAGGTTCTTCACGTGGCTGTGCAAGGGAGAGGAAAGTTATTAGGGTTTCTTTTTCTTTGATGCCGTCAGTTGTTGAGAGTGTCAGGAAGGAGATGAGAGATCCTAGGGTTTATGCCATGAGTTTGTTTTTAAAGAGAGAGGAGAGAGGGAGGCCGTGCAAGGTATTTGTTTTAGTTTTTTGTCTTGTGTGGTCGTGAAGATTATGAGAAGAAGAGAGAGGCTAGAGAGAGAGAAGAGTGTTTAGGGTTTACTGGTTTTCATGTGGCTGCCGAGTGTCCTCTGTGGGAGAAGGAGGGAAGAGAGAGCCGTGGCTGTGTGGGGAAGATGATGGAGAGAGTGGCTGAGAGCTGTTGATGCCGAAGCTCTTTTAGGGTTTCATTGTTGATGTCTTGGTTCAGAGAGAGCGCTCCATTAGGGTTTCTTTTTTGTTTCATCCAGTGAGAGAGAGGCTTTCCCCCAGGGTTTGGTCTAGGTAATGTTTTATATAATGGTGCACTAGGGTTTTGGTTTGGGTGCGTATGGGCTTTGGATGGGTGCGTGTGGGCTTTGAATGGGTGCGGGGGTTTTGGGCCAAGATTAATATTTAAAACAGGAATCGACTGAGCGAACCCGTGGCTAACTAGCGAGTTTAAATTTGACGAGCTATTAATTTTGGAATTTTCCCTTCCGACGTCCGTTTCCCTCGACTTCCATAAATTATCGGGTAGTGCCTCTATACGAGGCTCATC
Source organism: Zanthoxylum bungeanum (assembly GCA_019454045.1). NCBI lineage: Eukaryota > Viridiplantae > Streptophyta > Magnoliopsida > Sapindales > Rutaceae > Zanthoxylum > Zanthoxylum bungeanum. The sequence continues at coordinate 16,507 of SKCR01021106.1, forward strand.
ATTGGGCTTTATGCAAAAATATAGTGTCTACAGTCGCCCCCACTTTGATAGGGCTTGTGCAGTGTGTGACAGTGACAACCCAATCAAAGTTATGCATGTATTTTTTACTTACCTGGTTCGTCGGCTGTCATACTTACCTGCTGCTTTACGAGATGCTTGAACTGAGTTGATCTGGTGGTGAGGTGCTACGACCCCTAAGGTTCATCCTTGCAAGATGTTACGATCTCTAGGATTTATTACCGAACTGAGCTAATTTGATGGCGATGTGCTGCGACCCCTAAGGTTCATCCCTGCAAGATGCTGTGATATCTAGGATTCATTACCGAACTGAGCTGATGTGAGGTGGTTCATTCCTGAACCGTTGCTTGAGAGGTGGTCCATTCCCGAACCGTTACTGAGAGTGGGCTTTGTTCCTTGGGTTTTATTCCCGAACTGTGTTAAATGTGGGCATTATTCCCGAACTGTGTTGAGTGTGGGCTTTATTCCCGAACTATGTTGAGTGTGGGCTTTATTCCCTGGGTTTTGTTCTCGAACTATGCTGAATGTGGGCTTTGTTCTCGAACTGTGATGATTGTGGGCTTTATTCCCGAACTGTGTTGAGAGTGCATGTTTTATTCCCGAACTGAATTGATTGTGGGCTTTATTATCGAACTGATTTGATTGTGGGCTTTATTCCCTAACTGTGTTGATTGTGGGCTTTATTCCCTAACTGAATTGATTGTGGGCTTTATTCCCTGGGCTTTATTCCCGAACTGAATTGATTGTTGTCTTTATTCCCGAACTGTGTTGATTGTGGGCTTTATTCCCGAACTGAATTGATTGTGGGCTTTATTCCCCGGGCTTTATTCTCGAACTGTGTTGATTGTGGGCTTTATTCCCGAACTGTGTTGAGAGTGCGGGCTTTATTCCCGAACTGAATTTATTGTGGGCTTTATTCCCGAACTGAATTGATTGTGGGCTTTATTCCCGAACTGTGTTGATTGTGGGCTTTATTCCTGAACTGTGTTGAGAGTGCGGGCTTTATTCCCGAACTGAATTGATTGTGGGCTTTATTCCCGAACTGTGTTGATTGTGGGCTTTATTCCCGAACTGTGTTGAGAGTGCGGGCTTTATTCCCGAACTAAATTGATTGTGGGCTTTATTTACTGGGCTTTATTCCCGAACTGAATTGATTGTGGGCTTTATTCTCTGGGCTTTATTCCCAAACTGTGTTGAGAGTGGGCTTTATTCCCTGGGCTTTATTCCCGAACTTGTGTTGATATGAGATGGTTCATTCCCGAACCGTTAATTGAGTTGAGATGGTTCATTTTTAAACCGTTTCTGTGTTGAGATTGTTGCCATTCCCTGCTTGCTCGTCTTTGCTGTTTTTTTTTCTTTTTTTCTTCAAAAACCTGCGAACACAAAACATAAATTATGTGTATGTGACATGTATGCATGGATGTATTTCCTATTCCGATGGGTTAGGCCTTCCTTGTTCTTTTTGGTGCATTTTGCCTATAAATATCTTCGGTCGCCCCCGGGCCTGCTTACAATTTCCTTCTGCCAGTTCTCTTCTGGTGATTGCTCAGTTTTCTTTGGTCCCACGACTCGAGATCCCGTTATATCCCTTCGTCTTATAGGTTTGTCTCGATCTTTTGCTTAAGCTGTCCTTCCAATAGTTACACATATTATTGTTCTCAAAGAATGCCCATTAATGAAGCCAGAGAACCTTCAAAGCACTCAATGTAACTAAAATCCGAGTTTTTGAATAAATGATCTAAGCCAGACTCAAAGTGTGTGTGTGAAAATGTTCATTTACAGCTTGATTCCTAAGTAAGCTAACTCAATGATTTTGTTTAAAAATTGGGGTCGATGGGTCAAACCAACCTAGATATCTCGATTATGCTATGCAATTGTTTTTCTGTGCTCCATATGGTATGTTTTCTTTTTCTTTTCTTTTGTTTCTCCTTCTTTTTTCTTTTTTCCTTTTTGTTTTTTTTTTCAATTTTTTTTTCAACACACCTACCTTTTAAGGTAGCATTTCTCCTCATGGTGGTTCTAATACTCGCCCATGGGTAGCTTCACGCTTATCGGTTATAGGTGGTTACATTTTTTTAGAGACTTTTCTTTTGTTTTCAACCATACCACACATCATAAAACAAGCAAATCAAGATAGACATCTAAGAAAATGGTCATTCACCGACCTGTAATTTCTTCAACTAGTCACTTTGCCAACTACTCAGGTTTTCACTTTTATAAACCTATAATTAAGTGCTTATTAGTCTAACACCAGGTCGATGCGTGTAACCTTTTGCTACCAATGGGCCTTATAGGCTTCAACTTTCCATCAGGCCCGCGCTTCCTCTTGTAAACCCATCACGACCGATAGGAACAATTCCTTCAGGAAATGGAACCAAGTCCCAAACTTGATTCTTATGCATTGAGTCTAACTCGGATTTCATGGCATTTTGCCACTTCACGAAGTCGATGTCCAACATTGATTCTCTATAGGTAAAAGGGTCAGTCTTTTCAACTAAGAGAACATCAAGACTCTTTTCTTGTATCAAATACAAGCATTCATGAGGTCTAGATACTCTTTGTGACCTACAGAGTGTGTGTGTTGAAGGTTCTTTATCTACTTGAACTTCAGGTTCCTCTGTTAGTTCGTTGTTTTTAGGTTTGACTTCATCAAGTTCCACATTTCTATGATTGTACGGGCCAAATTTGGGCCCAAGGGTAAAATTGACATTTCACCTCCGGACCAACCACAGAGCCAGAAACCCCAAACCCTTTAAGAAGCCCAACTCGTAAACTGATATTGGACCAATGGATCTCACAAGCCCAAGCCCATTCCCAATAAAAGACGTGGTCAAAATGGCATATCAATTGCCAGATTAGGAAACGCCTGAACTCATAACTCCTCCATTAAATTGACCATTTTAGGGTGTCCAACGGACAAAATAATGAATGAGCATACCTCAAAGGGCTTATAAAAGGAAAATGCAATCCACAGTAAAGAGGGAAGTCTTTTCTTCAGGGGTCTTGGCTCTCATACTTGAGATCTCTAAGCTTCTTACCCTCTGAAACACCGGCCACCGCCCTCACGGCAGTCAACAGAAGTCAAGGTAACATCAAGCCTTGCTATTCCATTATTTACAGCTCGTCTTTACTACTGACTTGAGCGTCGAAGTGCATACGGCACCCACCACACCGGTGGGCAGTAACCTTCACGCTCATTCTACTTTGTTTTGTAGGATCGCTAGTGCCCCCATACTATAAATTCTCGATTGTGGACCTCGGGCGAAAACCAGCATCCACAATTTGGCGCCCACCGTGGGGCCGTAGCGATTCATAGCATGCAAAGATCTCTCAGTCTACGGTTCCCAAAACACAGCCAACCATGGCTTCTAGCAGTGAGCAAACTCCAAATCCTGTGACAACGCAGCCGGCCATACTCCAAGATCGATTATGCGCCTTAGAAGAAGAGAATCAAATCATGCGAAGCTCCAATATAACCCTCCAGAAGCAATTGGAGCAAATTTCTTCAACCTCCCAACATCATGACACTCCAGGCCATCCCAGAAATCCTACAATCCCAACCAATCTACTAGGGGTATTCAATAATGTGGCGAGTGACAATCCGCCATCAGACAACCATCCACCAATTCAAGAAAGAAATCAACATATCTCCCCAACCGACCAAGCACATCAAGTTGTCTCCACCATGCGTAAGGAAATGCAGGAGTTCAAAGATGAAATTTTCTCCAGCCTACCTGGTGTCAGACTACCAGTGAGAAAAATCCGAGCCGTCACTATCTCAGATACTCCATTTTTGGGATCCATTACTTCCATTGAACTCCCACGAAAGTTCAGCCCTCCAGATATGAAGTTGTATGATGGATCCACAGACCTAGATGACCATGTTGTCCACTATAAATATAAAATGATGTCAACAGGCTTGTCTCCACACCAATGGGACGCTGGAATATGCAGAGGATTTGAAGAAACATTGGCTGGTCCTACCCTCACCTGGTTCATCAATCTCCCATTCAGATCCATTGAGTCTTACCAACAACTAGCAGACAAATTCGTGGAGCGTTTTGCAAGTTCTTGCAAGCTTGAGAAGACCACCAATGACCTCAATGCCATTCAGCAATGGAGAGAGAGCCCTTCCAAAGCTACGTGGCTCGCTTCAATACAGAGATGATAACAATCCCAGATCTCCATCAACCTACTGCAGTGGAAGCATTCAGAAATGGATTACTTTCAGAAAGTGGACTCTACAAAAAGCTCACTAAAATTCGATGCTACACAATGGATCAAGCCATGGCTCAGGCCCACATTGAGATTAGGTGGGAGGAAGATAAGAGGAACAATAAGAGAGGAAGCTCCACCAACCATGACAATGAAAGAAGTTTGAATCATCCCAAGTGACATAATAAATGATGTGCTAGTAATACTTCTCAATAAGATATCACCTGATGTAATTAGACAAAAAAAGGCCAGAAGCCACCCATTGTCGCCTTGGGGACATCATAGCTTCCCAAACAAATATTCATTGGTTACTTTAAAAGAAAATGACATTCACAAAACTACAACTTAGAGATAAACCCATTTGTTCCAATCGACCACATAAAAAATCATCAGACCCAATCGATATACTTCTTCCATTCAACATGAGAATACCTTCATATTCCTCCAGTATACCCAATCGACCAAGAAGTATTCTCTTGGAATGTCATCCACTCCAGACTATACGGAAACATTGTCATATTCTCCATGCGACAATATGGATGGACATCTAATCCATGCTACATATAAGGATAGTCATTTCTTCTAGCCAACGTTGAAGGATTGTAATTTCCTCCAAAAGACATAGATTACATGGAAATATTATCATATTCTCCATACAATAAGATGGATGGCCATCTGGCTACATAGAAGAATTGTTATCATTTCCGTACGACATTGAAGGACTGTCACCATATTCAGACGACTGAAAGGATTTTCATCTCCTCCATATGACATGCATGGATTGCCTTCAACTCCATACTACATGGTTGGATAGTCATCTCTTTCAGGCGACATAAGAAGATAATTATATTCTTCACATTACATGAATGGATTGCCTTCGACTCTAGACTCCATTCGACCATAGTCTCATGGACCCTCATCAGGAACAAGGCGCGTCCCTGCAGTGGAACCATTTTTCCTACCATTCACCCCATACGATGAAGAGATATACTTGGCATGAGAAAGATGTCCCAGAAAACATTACCAGGTATGTCTTACACTTTTTAGAATATCCTAGTCGACATCAATGTGTGGCTTGGGACTTGTAATAGATGTCCTACTTGACATTACAATTTATAGTTTGGGACTTATTATGGGTGTCCTAGTCGACATTACAATTTATAGTTTGGGACTTGTTATGGGTGTCCTAGTTGACATTACAACATATAGCTTGGTAATTGTTATTGGAGTCTCAATCGACAATACAATATGTGGCTTGACACTTGTTGAGTATCCCACTCGACACTACATGTTTGGAGAATTGGTATTAGGTTATCCCACTCGACACTACATGGGGATTTGGTTTGAAGACGTTCCAGTCGACATGCATGTAAGAAGACTTGGCAAGGACCTCCCACTCGACACTACATGGGGATTTAATTTGAAGACGTTCTAGTCGACATGCATGTAAGAAGACTTGGCAAAGACATCCCACTCGACACTACATGGGGATTTGGTTTGAGGACGTTCCAGTCGACATGCATGTAAGAAGACTTGGCAAGGACATCCCACTCGACACTACATAGGGATTTGGTTTGAAGACATTCCAGTCGACATGACTTTGTGTGAAGATATTCCAGTCGACATGCATGTATGAAGATTTGGTGTTAAGGCATCCCAGTCGACATACATAAAAAAAGACGCAGAATGAAGCACATACCTCATTCGACATCTACATATGTGTAGCTTGGGACTTATTGTGGATCCCAGATGTGTGTATGGCTTGAGGTTTGATGTGCCTCCTATTCGACATCTACATGTGTGTAGCTTGGGACTTGTTGTGGATCCCAAATGCGTGTACAGCTTAAGGCAAATGTGTCATTCGACATGACATGAATGAAGGCTAAGTATTTTACTGAGGTTCCATTCGACCCTACATGGAAGGATTGTCATCTTTTCCATACTACATGGATGGATTGCCATCAATTATAGACTCCATTCGACTATAGACCCTCATTGACCTTTGTCAGGTCTTGTAGAGTGAGGATTGTAGAATGAGGAATGAAGACCCTCATTGACATTTGTCAGGTCTTGTAGAATGATGAATGAAGACCCTCACTGACCTTTGTCAGGTCTTGTAGAGTGAGGAGCGTAGAATGAAGAATGAAGACCCTCATTGACCTTTGTCAATTCTTGTAGAATGAGGAATAAAGACCATCACTGACCTTTGTCAGGTCTTGTAGAGTGAGGATTGTAAAATGAAGAATGAAGACCCTCATTGACCTTTGTCAGGTCTTGTAGAATGAGGAATGAAGAACCTCACTGACCTTTGTCAGGTCTTGTAGAGTGAGGATTGTAGAATGAAGAATGAAGACCCTCATTGACCTTTGTCAGGTTTTATAGAGTAAGGATTGTAGAATGAGGAGTGAAGACCCTCATGGACCTTCATAAGGTCTAGTAGAATGAAGATCCTCCTAGACCATCATCAGTTCCAGACGACATTGAAGACTCCTCTGGTCCTTTGACCAATAGTATGGAGATTGTCTGACCTTCATCTGGTCTAGACGACATTAAAGACTCCTCTAGTCCTTTGACCCGTAGTATGGGGATGATCCTGACCTTCATCTGGTTCAGTCGACGGGGAAAATTCCCCATTGCTCATGTAGAGTCAAGTTCAAGACCTGGCCTTCATCTGGTCCAGACGACATTGAAAACTCCCATGGTCCTTTTACCCGTAGTATGGGGATGATCCTGAACCTATATCTGGTTTGCTCGACCGGGGAAATCCCTCATGGACTCATGTCGAGTCAAATGAAGACTTGGACTTCCCTCAGTCCATAAGACAATGTCCTGTGAATTATCTCCCGAGCCTTCATCTGGTTCAGTCGACCGGGGACATCCCCCAAGGACTCATGTCGAGTCAACTGAAGACATGGAGTTCCCTTAGTCCATACAAAAATGTCATGTGAATTATCTCATGAACCTTCATCTGGTTCAGTTGATCGGGGACATCCCCCAAAGACTCATGTCGAGTCAACTGAAGACATTGATTTCCTTCAGTCCATACGACAATGTCGTGTGAATTATCTCATGAACCTTCATCTGGTTCAGTCGACCAGGGACATCCCCTAATGACTCATGTCAAGTCAACTGAAGACATGGACTTACCTCAGTCCATACGATAATATCGTGTGAATTATCTCATGAACCTTCATTTGGTTCAGTCAACCGGGGACATCCCCCAATGACTCATATCGAGTCAACCGAAGACATGGACTTCCCTCAATCCATACGATAATGTCGTGTGAATTATCTCATGAACCCTTATATGGTTCAGTCGACCAGAGACTTTCCCTAAGGATTCATTTCGAGTCAACTGAAGACATGGACTTCCCTCAGTCCATACGACAATGTCGTGTGAATTAGCTCCTGAACCCTCATCTGGTTCAGTCGACCGGGGACTTCCCCCAAGGACTCATGTCGAGTCAACTAAAGACATGGACTTCCCTCAGTCCATACGAAAATGTCGTGTGAATTAACTCTTGAACCTTCATCTATTTCAGTCGACCGGGGACATCCTCCACGGACTCATGTCGAGTCAACTGAAGACATGGACTTGCCTCAGTCCATACGATAATGTCGTGTGAATTATCTCCTGAACCTTCATCTAGTTCAGTCGACCGGAGACATCCCCCAATGACTCATGTCGAGTCAATAGAAGACATGGACTTCCCTCAGTCCATACAACAACGTCGTGTGAATTAGCTCCTGAACCCTCATCTGGTTCAGTCGACCGAGAACTTCCCCTAAGGACTCGTGATGAGTCAACTGAAGACATGGACTTCCCTCAGTCCATACTACAACATCGTTTAAAATAGCTCCTGAACCTTCATCTGGCTCAGTCGACCGGGGACATCCCCCAAGGACTCATGTCGAGTCAATTGAAGACATGCACTTCCCTCAATCCGTACGATAATGTCGTATGAATTAGCTTTGAGCCTTCGTCAGGTTCAGTTAGCAAGTACCCCACATCCTGTTTCATTCGACATGCACATAAATATTCTCTAAGTCAAGGACTTCTAGACTTAGAGAGTAGGGGACAAACTGTACGGGCTAAATTTGGGCCCAAGGGTAAAATTGACATTTCACCTCCAGACCAACCACAGAGCCAGAAACCCCAAACCCTTTTAAGAAGCCCAACTCGTAAACTGATATTGGACCAAAGGATCTCACAAGCCCAAGCCCATTCCCAATAAGAGACGTGGCAAAAATGGCATATCTTTTACCAGATCAGGAAACGCCTGAACTCATAACTCCTCCATTAATTGACCATTTTAGGGTGTCCAACGGACAAAAGAATGAATGAGCATACCTCAAAGGGCTTATAAAAGGAAAAGGCAATCCACAGTAAAGAGGGAAGTCTTTTCTTCAGGGGTCTTGGCTCTCATACTTGAGATCTCTAAGCTTCTTACCCTCTGAAACACCGGCCACCGCCCTCACGGTAGTCAATAAAAGTCAAGGTAACATCAAGCCTTGCTCTTCCATTATTTACAGCTCGTCTTCACTACTGACTTGAGCGTCGGAGTGCCTACGGAACCCACCATACCGATGAGCAGTAACCTAAATGCTCATTCTACCTTTGTTTTGCAGGATCGCTAGTGCCCCCATACTACAAATTCTCGATTGTGGACCTCGGGCGAAAGCCAGCATCCACAATGATTACCACTTCTGACAAAAATTCTACCTCTAGAAATTTTATGAAGCGAGCTCGAAAAACATATTTCGATGCTCGGATAGAACAAATATCCCTTTGTATTCGAAGGATATCCAACAAACCTAAACTTTTGCCATCGAGGCGAAAACTTATCTTGCCGATCCATCATGACATAGGCAGGACAACCCCAAACCTTAACATAATTAAGATTTGGTTTCCTACAGGTCCATATCTCATATGGATTCGTATGAACAAATTTTGAAGGAATCTTATTCAAAAGATGTGCAGCTGTTAAAAGAGAGTAGCCCCATAAGTAATAGGGCAAATCTGTAAAACTCAACATAGATCGAACCATATCCAATAAAGTCTGATTTCTCCTCTCAGACACTCCATTGTACTGTGGAGTACCTGAAGGAGTATATTGAGCGAGAATCCCATTCTCCTTCATATAATCCATGAACTCACTACTCATATATTCGCCATCTCGATCAGATTAAAGGCATTTAATATATTGACCAGTCTGTTTTTCTACTTCATTATGAAACTCTTTGAACTTTTCAAAGGTTTCCGATTTATGTCTTATCAGATAGATATAACCGTACTGTGATAGAAGATCGGTAAAGGTAACAAAGTACGAATAACCACTGTGAGCAGTCTGACTTAGTGGACTACACACATTTGAATGTACGAGTTGCAGTAAGTTAGTGGCGCGGTGTCCAACACCAGAAAATAAGGCTTTGGTCATCTCACCCTGAATACATGATTCACAAGTTGGATAGGGTACAATGGTGAGATCTGGTATCAAACCATTCCTAACCAATTGGGTAAGGCGTTTCACGCCTATATGATTTAGCCTCATATGCCAAAGTTCAGTATTATTAACTACAGGCAAACAACGTTTATTAATCCTAATATTCAAAATATCTCTAGAAGTATGCAATGTATAATGACCATGCTCATTTGGACAACAAAGGATCTGAATATTACATTTATCATATAAATATAAAGAACAATTCTTAATATTAACATGATAACCTTCTGTATCTAATATAAAAAGAGATATAATATTTGCTACACATCCTGGTACAACGTAGCAATCATACAACAAAAGGCTCCTACTCAGCAAGGGGATCTCGCATAATCCCACTGCAACTGCATCCAGAGAGTCTCCACTCCCAAAACGCAACTGCATCCTCCAGGCTTCAGTTTCTTACTTTCCTTTAGCACCTGCAACGAATTACAAATGTGAACAGGACAAGCAGAATCCAAAATCTAGTTGGATGTAACAGCTTCACAAGCTAGTGAGATATCAATAACTGGAAAAATAAATGTACCTGATGTAGATGTTGTTGGGGTTGGTGCTCAGAGCGCCAATCCAGACCGTATTTATGTCTGATTCATGAATACGAACATCCCCATTTTCCATAATATTACTTTCTTATTGGTTGCACCTCTTGTTTTTATATATTTATTCGATCTAATTACTATTAGATTGAAACTAAATCTGATTTAGTGATATGTATATATTAGATAAAGACCCGATAATATATAATGTAGTGCGTAGTTACAAAGTAGTTATTGACATTGGGAAGTGTCACTACTAGAAATATATTATAAAATAAAGTTCTTGGTCAAGATTTATTAACACAGGTCGGTTAGTTAAATCCGTTGAGACCAGTACATGTCGTATATCGAGACTTCGTCTGATGGTTTTGTAAGGGTTTTATAGCGAAAATCCGGTAACGCAGCGGAACAGTGGAAAATCAAAATTTTCCGATTTCAAAATTTTTTCTCAGATTAATAAAATAAACTTATTTATTTTATTATCCTATAATCAAATCATGAAATAAAACACTATAAATCAAATTTATGTGAATTTACCGAATTGCCCTTAAAAAAACATTTTGTTTATTTTTAATCCGAAATTGTTCAAATCAATTTTGAATGATTCTAAATCATTTCTTTGATGAGTTTAACATGTCCCAAATGTCAAAATACAAATTGCCACAAAAAATCCAAAAATCCTTATCATGGCTGAATGCCTCCTTAGTGGGCAAAATGTGCATTTTGCCCACTTCCATGGTTCTAAACACATTTAAATGAAATCCAATCAACATAAGATTTAATATGTATCATATACACATCCAAATACACCATATAAATGAAAAGCCTCAAATTTGGAAGTGGTCTTAAACCCTAATTTTTTAATTTCTTCAAATTGGACAAATTAGACCAAATTAACAAAATCCAATACTTCAATCATGTTTCTTCCATTACAATCAAGCCTCACCACAATGAAACAACTATAGAACAATTCTAGGTCATTTAAGAGTGGGTCAATAACTCTAGAATGGCAACAAGGTTTTAAAACCATGAAAAGAATGTTTACTACTTCATTAGCAACATTCTTCCAACTTCATACATGCATAGCACCTTCATCAAACTTTCTACCATCAAAAGTACAAAGAATAAAGAATAGAAAAAACCCAAGAACATCACAAGATGTTGCCAAGAACAAGAGGAATATTTTTCTCTCTAATAGCAAGTTGGAAATACTTATTTGAATCCAAGATTTCTTTGATTTTTTTTTTCTTTCTCTCTAGCTTCTTTTTCTTTCTTTTAATGGAGTTTTGATAAAGTGTTGATGATGATAAAACCCTAATAAAAAAACAAAACAATATATACCCTTCAATTTGGCCTTGGCCGAATTTGGTATATACCAAATATCAAAATATCTAATTTTTGCTTTATTGAAAATCAACTTGCCAACTTGTTAAAAAATGATCATTACACTTTAATGATATTTTCAACTTAGTCAAAAATTGTAACTTGGTCATTAAAACAAATATCATAAGCTTAAGATATTTATATTTTAATTAATTTAATCATTTAACAATTAAATAATTAATTAATTAATTAAATACAAATATATTAAATATATGTATTATATTTACATTAAATATTTAATACATATATATTATTATGATATTAGTCAAATATTTCAATTTGATAATTAATTAATATGTATTTGAATTAATCCATTATTAAATGCAAATACACAAAAATTAAGGAAATGACCATCGGGTCAATTCACAAGTATTTTGCGTTTAACCTTTAAACGAATTTATAAATAATCAATATTATTTATAATTGTTGCCCTAGTGCTCTACGAGTTTATTTCATTAGTTAGACTCTCTAGATTCAGGTATATCCGTCACGAAATCCAATTTCGTGTCCATAATTTATCCACCCGTAAATAATGACGATCACGGATAAACTCACTGAATCATACAGGTCGAGGTCATGGAAAATATATAATTCCTCCGTCAAAGGTATCCGGATAAATCCCAGAGATATAGATGTAAACGTCAAATCTCTATAGGGATTATCCAGTCGACTATTCTATTAGCAATCTCAAAAAGAACATTTATAACTAACTTCTAAATTGTACCACAGACCCATGGTTTTATCTGATTGCTAATCATATGGACTACCTATGCTCTGATACACAGAACTGACATATCCTATCTCGATACCACAAGACACCTTGAGGATCTATCTACACCCAACGAACAGGCGGAGGTCTGATCAATAGATCGGTGACGTGACTGCCATATAAGTGTAGAAGATGTCTCATGTGCCCACAGTGGCATCTCAAGTCTAAGAATCACAAGTGCTACTCAACCTGATAAGATTCTTATTGACGTTGGTGTACCATCCATTAAGAATCTTCGGTGAGTCATTCAGTGTTTATCCGCTATAAACACCTACACGTCTATACTAGTCTTGACATGATCCAGGCCGACAACAAACCAAAGGACGCATTACAAGTACCAGAAGGGCCAATTACGAGGCAGATGACCAAAAGACTCAGAGAAGCAATGACGGGATTAGTTCAGAGTTTTATGGCTGACTGCAACAAACAAATAGAGATGCATGTGGGCTTCGATGGAAAGGGCCCAAAACCATTTCACTTGGCCCAAATCAGTTTAGAATAAAGCTTCCTAGGCTTTTGAAGACTTAAAGACTTGATATTTGTGTAATTTCGTTTTTAGGGGCATTGTTGTCTTTATGCCTTTAGGGTTTCTTTTTGTAACACTATTTAAGCTTACTTTCTTCTTCATTTGAGGGAACCAACGAATTTGTAAACTCAAAAGCTTAAAGCTTTGGCTATGGCCGAATTATTGTAAGGGAGGGATTCCCCTTTTCAAGTTTGAATCGACTTATCTAAGTTTTGGCAAACTTAGTGGCGTCTCCATTGCTAGCAAAACACTACAAGGATTCATCTTAAAGGTTCTCAAGGGCAAGTTCTTTGTGGGTCTTCTTTGTGGCCTTGGAAGGGTTTTGTTTCTACAAAATCATATTCGCGGTTCTTGGGGTTCTGTCTGTTGCTTGGGGTTTGCTTGGATTTCGAATCCAAGTGGGTTTCTTGTCATTTGGTATCAGAGCTCAGGGTTCCAAGGTCTGATTTTTCTATCTTTCCTTTTGTTTGATTCTGTTTTTCTCTTGTTCTTTGTTATTTTCGTTTCAGTTCTTGTTGGATCTTGTTTCTGTTTTTTTGTTTTGTTTATTTCTGGATCTGTTTTTGGTGTTTGTTTTGTTCTTTGTTATTTTCGTTCAGTCCTTGTTGGATCTTGATTCTGTTTTTGTTTTGTTTTTTCTGGATCTGTTTTTGGTGTGTTTGCATATCAGTTCATTCCAGTTGCATATCAGTTCATCTTCATTTTTCCAGTTCTGGGCTTCTGTTCTGTTCTTCCTATCAGTTCGTCATAGTCATTCTGTTCTTTAGCATATGTTTAAGAAATAAGCATGTTCTTGGCGGCTGTGTGTTTTGTTTCTAAACCCTAGTGAAGTGTGAAATCAGACCCTGAAAAACTAAGTGAAGTCTGAAATCAGACCCTGAAATCTTAGCTTCTGAAATTGACCTAAAACGTAACCTTTGAAATCTGCCTCTGAAATCAGACTCTGAGTTCAGACCTTGAAAAAACCATTGAATCAGATCTGAGATCAGACCCTGAAACTTAGCCTAGCCTCTGAAATCAGACCCAGACCAGTAACCTCTGAAATCAGACCCAGACCAGTAACCTCTGAAATCAGACCTAGACCAATAGCCACTGAAATCAGACCAAACAGTAACCTCTGGAAATCAGACCCTGAAATCAGACCCTATTCGACTCTGAAATCAGACACTGACCAACAGCCTCTGAATTCAGACCCTGGATTCAGACCATCATCAGACTCTGAAATCAGGCTTTGAAAACCAGCCTCTGAAATCAGAACCTAAATCAGCCTCTGAAATCAGAACCACATTTAGCATCTGACGTTATCAAAAAAAAAAAAAAAAGAGTAAAAAAAGTGATTTTTTTTTGGTTGAATCTAGTTTGTTCCATATTATCATTTAGGTGCCCGTGGAGGGTATTCCATCAAAATTTTTATAGAGGTGCCAAATTTTCTCCCGAAATTGCATACGACCGTGAATTTGCATGCTTATTTTTTTTCCATTGTGCTAATTGTTCACTTCTTTATTCCAAATACTCTAGTTTAAGTATTATTGATTGAGTCTTCTTCGTTGCTATTCCTGTTCGTTTTTGTTTCCACCTGTCCCTATATATTATTAGACCTTTGTGTTTCATGCTGGCTTGAGGACTACATTTGGTTTGTATTCTTGGATTGAGTGTGGTTCACATTTGAATTGAGGACGAACTCAAGAGTGGTAAAAGGCAGTGATTGTGAGCACAGTATCGGGTAAAAGCCAATAGAGTGCAAACACGAGTGGAGTGATATCATTCGAGTGTAAACACGTGAGATTGTGAGGATTTAGATATTTGTTTTACTTTCTTGTTATTTCTAATCTGTTTGTTTAGTGTTGAGATGGCAGGTCTAACTACTGATGAAAAGCTTGAGGCTTTGGATAGGAAATTTACAGATATGATGGAGAATATGAATACTGCTTTGGAGAGATTGTCCAAGAGTGTAGAGAGTATTCAAACTGGTAGCGGTCCCAAAGTACCACCACCTCAGAATGTACCACACCTCACAATCCACAATGTGCTCGCCGTGTACCACCACAGTATGTACCACCAGATGAAGAGGAAGCTGAAAATGAGTTTGATGATTCTGATGGTTTTGATGATGTGGAGGAGAGATTTCAGCCTGGGCATGATAGGAGGCCTAATAGGAGGTTTGATAGGAGGAATGATAGGAGGGATAGACGGTTTGATGATAGAGGTGCATTTGATGCCAGAAGAGGGGATTATGATCGGAGAGGATATGGTAGGCGAGGAGATGTAGATGGTGATCTAGGTAGCATCAAGATCAAGATACCACTTTCCAAGGCAAGAATGATCCTGAAGCTTATTTAGAATGGGAAAAGAAAATAGAATTGATTTTCAACTGTCATCACTACTCAGACGAGAAGAAGATCAGTCTGGCAGCAATTGAGTTTACCGATTATGCTATGATTTGGTGGGATCAGCTTGTCTCTACTCGGAGAGAGAAACTATGAGAGACCGGTTCAGACATGGGCAGAACTTAAGGGTCTCATGAGAAAGAGATTTATACCCAGCCATTACTATAGGGAGTTGTATCAGAAACTACAACATCTGTATCAGGGGACCAAAAGTGTTGAGGACTATTACACAGAGATGGAAGTTGCCATGATCATGGCAAATGTAGGAGGATGCAGAAGAAGCTACTATGGCACGGTTTCTAGGGGGCTTGAATAGAGAGATTGCAAACATGGTGGAGTTGCATCATTATGTTGATTTGGAGGATATGCTTCACATGGCTATCAAGATAGAAAGGCAACTCAAGAAAAAGTCAACATCCAGATTTGGTACTCAGGCTACTTCTGCATGGAAGGGAAATGGGTTCCGAATGAGAAGCGAGATGGAGGCTTTGACAAGCCTAGAGGCGAATTCAGTGGAGGCTTTAATAAGCCTAGGGCCGAACCTAGTGCCAAGGGTAAAGAGGCTGCGGAACCGAGCAAAACTAGACCAAAACCTGAGGGTGCAGCTGCTAGAACTAAAGATGTCAAGTGTTTCAAGTGTTTGGGCATGGGACACTATGCTTCACAATGTCCCAATAGGCGTACCTTAGTGATTGATAAAAAGAGTGGAGA
Organism: Zanthoxylum bungeanum; assembly: GCA_019454045.1. Taxonomy (NCBI): domain Eukaryota; kingdom Viridiplantae; phylum Streptophyta; class Magnoliopsida; order Sapindales; family Rutaceae; genus Zanthoxylum; species Zanthoxylum bungeanum. The sequence goes on from SKCR01021106.1 coordinate 32,553, forward strand.
GGTGTACTCTACCGATAGTGAGGTTGAGGAGGAGATGCCAGAGTTGGAGGATGCTAGTGACCATGAGGGAGCTGCATACCCGCTGGATAACTTATCCTTAGTTGTCAAGCGTGCTTTGAGTGCACTTGTTGTAGAGGATGAGAGTGTGCAGCAGAGGGAGAACATATTCCATACTAGGTGCCGTGTGAATGGCAAGGGGTGTGTAGTATGATCATAGATGGGGGCAGTTGTACTAATGTTGCTAGCACAGCTTTGATTGAGCGATTGGGGTTGAGTTGCTTGAGACACCCGAAGCCTTACAAGTTGCAGTGGTTAAATGATTGTGGGGAGATAAGTGTGACAAAGCAGGTACTGTTGAGCTTTACCATTGGGCCATACACAGATGATGTCCTATGTGATGTGATACCGATGCATGCAGGACATATTCTTTTGGGCAGGCCGTGGCAGTTTGATAAGAAGGTTATTCATGATGGGTTCAAGAACAAGTACTCTTTCCAGCATAAGGGAAAACCCATTACATTATACCCACTTACACCTGCACAAGTCCATGAAGATCAGGTTAAGTTGCAACTTGAGCGTGACAAAGAGAGAGCGAAGGGAAACACCACCTTGGGTGAGACTAGTGAGAGTGGTGTATCTGGTGAGAAAAATAAGGCCAAGGCCGTGGGAGTTTCCAAGGGGAGTGTGAGTGAACGTAAGGGGAAACAAAAGGAGAGTTAAAAAGAGTTTCTACATGGGTGAGGGTGAAGCAAGGAAAGCGTTCAAGGCTAGCAAGCTCATGTTATTGTTAGTCTATAAGGAGCCTCATATTTATTTTACTAACTCTGACCATTGCTTCCTGTGTCTATTTCATCTCTTTTGCAGGATTACAGTGACGTACTGACAGAGGACATACCTAGTGGGCTTCCACCCATTAGAGGTATTGAACACCAGATAGACTTCATACCTGGAGCAGTCATTCCTAACAGACCGGCTTATAGGAGCAATCCCGAGGAGACAAAGGAGCTACAAAGGCAAGTACGGGAGTTGATGGACAAGGGGTATGTAAGGGAAAGCATGAGTCCTTGTGCAGTACCAGTGCTTCTAGTTCCTAAGAAAGATGGGACGTGGCGTATGTGCGTTGACTGCCGAGCTATCAACAATATTACGGTAAAGTATCGTCACCCCATTCCTAGGCTAGATGACATGTTGGATGAATTGCATGGTTCCAAAATTTTTAGTAAGATTGATTTAAAGAGTGGATACCATCAAATTCGCATGAGAGAGGGAGATGAGTGGAAAACTGCATTTAAGACTAAGTATGGCTTGTATGAATGGTTAGTTATGCCATTTGGTCTCTCAAACGCACCTAGCACATTTATGAGATTGATGAATCATGTTATGCGTGCATTTTTAGGTAAGTTTGTTGTGGTTTATTTGATGACATCTTAGTTTATAGTAAAACAGTAGATGAGCATGTAATGCATTTGGAGCATGTACTTGATGTTTTACGAAAAGAACAATTGTATGCTAACTCTGACAAATGCACATTTTGCATGGATAGAATGTTTTTCTTGGCTTTGTTGTGAGTGCAGATGGCATCGAGGTAGATGTGGAGAAGGTAAAGGCAATTCAGGAATGGCCTACACCAACTACAGTGACAGAAGTCCGAAGCTTTCATGGGTTAGCGAGCTTCTATAGGAGATTTGTCAAGGACTTCAGTAGCATTGCCGCGCCATTGACTGAGGTAGTAAAGAAGACAGTTGGTTTTCAATGGGGCGAGGCGCAAGAGCGAGCATTCCAGGACCTTAAAGCGAAGTTATGCAGTGCACCCATTTTAGCACTACCCAACTTCGAGAAGACATTTGAGATTGAGTGCGACGCATCAGGGTTAGGTATTGGAGCAGTTCTCATGCAAGAAAAGCGGCCAATAGCCTATTTTAGTGAGAAGCTGAATGGAGCAGCTTTGAGGTACCCCACGTATGACAAAGAGTTATATGCGCTTGTGAGAGCACTTGAGACATGGCAGCACTACTTGTGGCCTAAAGAGTTCGTGATCCACACCGACCATGAATCATTAAAACACTTGAAGGGTCAAGGTAAGCTGAATAAGCGACACGCAAAATGGATGGAATTCGTTGAGTCATTTCCATATGTTATACGCTACAAGCAAGTAAAGAAAACATAGTGGCTGATGCATTATCTCGCAGGTATGTTTTACTTACTTCAATGCATGCACGGATGTTGGGATTTGATTTGATTAAGGAATTATATGAGTGTGATTTGATTTTGGTGAGATTTATGCTACTTGTGCAAAGTCATCTTTTGGAAAGTTTTACATTCATGACGGATTCTTATTTAAAGCGAACAAGTTGTGTGTTCCTGCTTGTAGTATGCGTGAGTTGCTTGTGAAAGAAGCGCATGGGGGAGGTTTGATGGGGCATTTTGGGATTACTAAGACTTTAGCTATTTTACATGAGCACTTTTATTGGCCCAAAATGAAACGTGATGTTGAGCGTATTTGTGATAAGTGTCTAACATGTAAGCATGCTAAATCTAATTAATGCCACATGGTTTGTATACTCCTTTGCCTGTACCTAGTGAACCCTGGGTTGATATATCGATGGATTTTGTGTTAGGTTTGCCTAGGACAAAGAGGGGTAGAGATTCAATCTTTGTTGTAGTTGATAGGTTTAGTAAAATGGCTCATTTCATTGCATGTCATAAAACCGATGATGCTACAAACATTGCAGATTTATTTTTCAGAGACATAGTGCGACTCCATGGTATACCTAGGAGTATTGTATCTGATAGAGATGTTAAGTTCCTTAGCCATTTTTGGAAGGTGTTGTGGGCTAAACTAGGCACCAAACTATTGTATTCTACCACATGTCATCCACAGACTGATGGACAAACAGAGGTAGTTAATAGGACTTTATCTCAATTATTGCGCACTATAGTTGGCAAGAATTTGAAGAGTTGGGAAGATTGTTTGCCATTTATTGAGTTTGCATATAATCGTAGCATTCATTCTTCTACATCATTTTCACCTTTTGAAATTGTTTATGGTTTTCAGCCACTAACTCCATTGGATTTGTTACCTTTGCCTGTTGATGAGCATGTGGGGCTAGATGGAAAAAGGAAAGCCGATTTGGTGAAGCACATACATGAGAAAGCAAGAGAACAAATACAACGAAAGAATGAGCAATATGCTTCTCATGCTAATAAGGGCAGAAAGCGTGTGGTATTTCAGCCTGGAGATTGGGTTTGGGTACACATGCGCAAGGAGAGATTTCCTGAACAACGTAAATCTAAGCTACAACCGAGAGGGGATGGTCCATTTCAAGTTTTGGAACGGATTAATGACAATGCATACAAGCTGGATTTACAAGGTAAGTATAATGTGTCTGCTACATTTAATGTTTCTGACTTAACTCCTTTTGATGCAGGTACAGATTCGAGGTCGAATCCTTTTCAAGAGGAAGGGGATGACATGATCCAGGCCGACAACAAACCAAAGGACGCATTACAAGTACCAGAAGGGCCAATTACGAGGCAGAGGACCAAAAGACTCAGAGAAGCAATGGCGGGATTAGTTCAGAGTTTTATGGCTGACTGCAACAAACAAATAGAGATGCATGTGGGCTTCGATGGAAAGGGCCCAAAACCATTTCACTTGGCCCAAATCAGTTTAGAATAAAGCTTCTAGGCTTTTGAAGACTTAAAGACTTGATATTTGTGTAATTTCGTTTTTAGGGGCATTGTTGTCTTTATGCCTTTAGGGTTCTTTTTGTAACACTATTTAAGCTTACTTTCTTCTTCATTTGAGGGAACCAACGAATTTGTAAACTCAAAAGCTTAAAGCTTTGGCTATGGCCGAATTATTGTAAGGGAGGGATTCCCCTTTTCAAGTTTGAATCGACTTATCTAAGTTTTGGCAAACTTAGTGGCGTCTCCATTGCTAGCAAATCACTAAAAGGATTCATCTTAAAGGTTCTCAAGGGCAAGTTCTTTGTGGGTCTTCTTTGTGGCCTTGGAAGGGTTTTGTTTCTACAAAATCATATTCGCGGTTCTTGGGGTTCTGTCCGTTGCTTGGGGTTTGCTTGGATTTCGAATCCAAGTGGGTTTCTTGTCAAGTCTCCAAGACTTATGGTTCATGAGAAACCATTGGAATCATAATTCCAGTATACGACATTGTACGGTCTAACGGGTTACTATACTGACCAAGTAGGTAAAACCTTGACCAAAAACTGTCTGAGAATGACAACGTCATGATACAACTCAATGTCTGTTGCAACGCTTTTGCAACTGCACCATGACTAGTCATTATAAGGTCATTACGTCTTTGCCATATTAAAAGATACATTATTTATAGAAACTGCATATATTATTCAAAATAATAACGTTTTACAGAAGTATTAATAAAGAAATACAACCGGGAATTGGCGCTCTGAGCACCAACCCCAATAAAAACTCCCACTTGCTCTAGTGCCAATAACGATTGTATCTAATACCCATCGACTCCACGTGTTTATCAAACAACTTTGGAGGTATTACCTTCATCAGCGGGTCTGCTACATTATCTTCACTCGGTACCTTGCACACAACAATATCCCATCGTGACACAATCTCTCGAATGATGTGGTGTTTGCGTTCTACATGTTTCGACTTCTGATGCGCCCTCAGTTCTTTTGCTTGCTCAATGGCTGTAGTATTATCACAGTATAACAGAATTGCATTCTTGATACTTGGGACAACTCCCAATTCTGTGACAAGTTCTTTATCCACACAGCCTCTTTTGCAGCTTCAGAAGCTGCAATATATTCCGCCTCAGTGGTGGAATCTGCTGTTGATCCCTGTTTGGAGCTCTTCCAGCAAACTGCACCTCCGTTAAAGGTAAATACGAATCCAGATGTAGAATTTCTATCATCGGGATCAGATTGGAAATCAGAATCCGTATACCCGTTAACTTGCAGTTCGTTTCCTCCATAAATTATTAACTTATCCTTAATACCTTTAAGATACTTGATGATATGTTTAATGGCCATCCAATGGTCATTACCTAGATTTGACTAATATCTACTAGTTACGCTAACAGCGAAACTGATATCAGACCTTGTACATAACATGGCATACATTATGCTACCCAAACACAAAGCATAAGGTTGGTTAGACATTCTAACCTTCTCATCTTCTGTTTGTGGACTCATCTTCTTTGAAAGATGAATCCCATTTTTGAACGGTATGTTTGCTATCCTACAGTTACCAAAATTATACCGTTCCAAGATCTTATCTATGTACGTTGATTGGGATAACCCAATCAGCCTCCTTTGTCGATCTCTATAGAGTTTTATCCCTAAAACATAGGAAGCTTCTCCCAGGTCCTTCATGGAGAAATTCTTACAGAGATACGCTTTGACGCTTTGTAACATACCTAAATCATTCCTAATGATTAGGATGTCATCAACATATAGGACTAAAAATACGACCATGCTCCCACTGGCCTTCTGATACACACAGGATTCTTCCGAATTCTTGAGAAAACCAGACAATCTAATAATCTCATCGAATTGAAGATTCCAACTTTGTGAAGCTTGTTTAAGTCCATAAATGGACTTCTTAAGCTTACATACCATACCCGAGTTTTCGCTAGATGCAAAACCTTCCGGCTGTTCCATATAGATTTCTTCATCAAGAAATCCATTTAGAAAAGCCGTTTTGACACTCTATTTGCCAAATCTCGTAGTCTTGATACGCAGCTATGGAAAGCAAAATCCGAATAGACTTAAGCATTGCTACTGGTGAAAAAGTTTCATCGTAGTCGACGCTAGGTCGATGCGTGTAACCTTTTGCTACCAGTCGGGCCTTGTAAGTTTCAACCTTACCGTCAGGCCCGCGCTTCCTCTTGTAAACCCATTTACAACCGATATGAACAATTCCTTCGAGAAGCGGAAATAAGTCTCAAACTTGATTCTCATGCATTGAGTCTAACTCGGATTTCATGGCACTTTGCCACTTCACGGAGTCGATGTCCAACATCGATTCTCTATAGGTGAAAAGATCAGTCTCTTCAACTAAGAGAACATCTAGACTCTTTTCTTGTATCAAATACAAGCGTTCAGGAGGTCTAGATACCCTTTTTGACCTACGGAGTGTGTGTGTTGAAGGTCCTTCATCTACTTGAACTTCAGGTTCCTCCGTTGGTTCGTTGTTTTCAGGTTGGACTTCATCAAGTTCAACCTGTCTATGATTACCACCTTCTGACAAAAATTCTACTTCAAGAAATTTTACGAAGCGAGCTACGAACACATTTCGATGCTCAGGATCATAAAACAGATATCCCCTCGTATTCGAAGGATATCCAACAAACCTAAACTTTTACCCTCATGGTGAAAACTTATCTTGCTGAGTCCCCTGACATAGGTAGGACAACCCCAAACCTTAATGTAACAAAGATTTGGTCTCCTACCGAACCATATCTTATACGGAGTCGTAGGAACAACTTTTGAAGAAATCTTATTCAAAAGATGTGCAACTGTTAAAAGAGAGTAGCCCCATAAGTAATAGGGCAAATCTGTGAAACTCAACATCGATCGGACCATATCCAATAAAGTCCGATTTCTCCTCTAAGATACTCCATTGTGCTGTGGAGTACCTGGACGAGTATATTGAGCGAGAATCCCATTCTCCTTCATATAATCCATGAACTCACCACTCATATATTCACTGCCTCGATCAGATCGAAGGCATTTAATATATTGACCAGTTTGTTTTTCTACTTCATTTCGGAACTCTTTGAACTTTTCAAAGGTTTTCAATTTATGTCGCATCAAATACACATAACCGTACCGTGACAAATCATCGGTAAATGTAACGAAGTATGAATAACCACTGTGAGCAGTCTGACTTAGTGGACCACATACATCAGAATGTACGAGTTCCAGTAAGTTAGTGGCTCGATGTCCAACACCAGAAAATTGGGCTTTGGTCATCTTACCCTGAATACACGATTCACAAGTTGGATAGGATTCAATGGTTACTTAAATCCTAATAGCAAGTTGGAAATACTTACTTAAATCCAAGATTTCTTTGATTTTTCTTTTAATGGAGTTTTGATAAAGTGTTGATGACGATAAAACCCTAATCAAAAAACAAACAACAATATATACCCTTCAATTTGGCCTTGGCCGAATTTGTATATACCAGATATCAAAATATATAATTTTTGCTTTATTGAAAATCAACTTGCCAATTTGTTAAAAAATGATCATTACACTTTAATGATATTTTCAACTTAGTCAACAATTGCAACTTGGTCATTAAAACATATATCATAAGCTTAAGATATTTATATTTTATTAATTTTATCATTTAACAATTAATTATTAAATAATTAATTAAATATATATATTAAATATATGTATTATATTTACATTAAATATTAATACATATATATTATTATGATATTAGTCAAATATCTCAATTTGACAATTATTAATGTGTATTTGAATTAATCCATTATTAAATACAAATACATAAAAATTAAGGAAATGACCATCGGGTCCCTTCACAAGTATTTTGCGTTTAACCTTTAAATGACTTTATAAATAATCAATATTTTTTATAAATGTTGCCCTAGTGCTCTACGAGTTTATTTCATTAGTGAGACTCTCTAGATTTAAACATATCTGTCACGAAATCTAATTTCGTGTCCATAATTTATCCACCCGTAAATTATGACGATCACAGATAAACTAGCTGAATCATACAGGTCGAGGTCATGACAAACAAATATATTTCACAAACATTCAAATGACAAACAAAATATCACTTTATTCCATCCTTGATGAGCATAAGCTCAAAAGGCACAACTACAATGACTGGTTTAGAAACCTTAAAATTATCTTACGACAAGAAAATATTTCTATGTTCTTGAAAGACCATTTCCCCATGAACCCGCAGAAGATGCTGACCAAAATACATTTGATGCTTAGAAGAAACACGTCGATGATGATTACCAAGCATTTTGCATAATGCTTGGCTCTATGTCGGACGATCTTCAGAAAGCTCACGAAGATATGGATGCTCAAACCATCATCTTTCACTTGAAGGAGTTGTATGCAACCTCCATTCATATCGTGAGATTCCAAGTGTCACGTGCCTTATTCCAAACAAGGTATAAGGAAGGATCTGTTAGTGGACATGTGTTTAAGATGATTGGCCACATTGAAAAATTGGCTAACCTCGGGTTCATCATGGATCATGAGATAGGTCACGATCTAATTCTTCAGTCTTTACCAAAAGACTTCTCTAACTTTATTATGCAGTTTCATCTGTCTAATAAAAAGCTACTTTAGTAGAATTGCACAATATGATAAAGTAAGCAGAGAAGGACTTGAAACCAGAGCTTAAAACCTCCGTCATGCTTACGGGTACGAACCTGAAGCACGAGGTCCAAAGAAAATTAAGGGCAAGGCCAAGGCTCCAGATCACCTAAAGCCCAATGGTAAGGTGGAGAAGAAAAAGGGAAAGAGGAAATATTTATTTTGTGGAAATAATGGTCATTGGAAGAAAGACTGGAGATCATTGAAAGCCAAGGAAGCTAGGGAAGCCCAAGAGGCCAAGTAGGCCAATGCTTCAGGTATGTTGTATATGATTGAACTATATTCTCAAAACTCTGAACCTTCTACTTGGGTACTTGACATCGGTTGTGGGACAATGTGCCAGGCCTGAGAAACAGTAGGTGACTCCGTCATGGGGAGGTTGACTTACGCATGGGTAATGGAGCAAAACTGGCTGCATTGTGCGTGGGGACTTATTCATTAGTTTTGCCGAATGGTTTAGTTTTAGACTTAGAAGATTGTGTTTACGTACATTCTCTAGTAAAGAATCATTTCAATTTCTTCTTTATGTAATAAAGGCTTTTCATGCCTAATAAGTTGTAATGAATGTTCTATTTATTTCAATGAAATAAAATATGGAGATGGTATTTTGAATAATGGTATCTATGTCTTACAAACTAACAAAGAATGTTCAACCTCTAATATATACAATGTTAACTCGAATATCTTAATGAATCACTTCTATGGCACAGTCGCTTAGGTCATATCAATGAAACAAGATTAACTAAGCTACGTAAGGATGGGTATTTCAGACCCTTCAAATATGAACCTTATGGAACTTGTGAGTCTTGTTTACTTGGTAAAATAACCAAATTACCCTTCAAAGGTAAATGACATCGTGCAGCGGAGACATTAGAACTCATACACTCTGATGTATGTGGACCAATGTTTCGTCACCGCTAGAGGTGGATTCTCCTACTTCATTACCTTTATCGATGATCACTCGCGATATGGGTATGTGTACCTTATGCGGTACAAATCTGAAGCCTTTGAGAAATTCAAAGACTTCAAAGTTGAAGTAGAAAACCAACTTAATAAAAGTATTAAGTCACTAAGGTCCGACCGAGGTGGTGAATAAGCGACGCATTTCAAGATTACTTGAGAGAAAATGGCATTGTTTCCCAGTGGACTCCTCCGAGAACTCCACAGTATAATGGGGTATTCGAAAGGAGAAATCAGAAATTATTAGATATGGTCTGATCAATGATACCAGGCACGGATCTACCTCTTTCATTTTGGGTTCTTGCTTTAGAAACTGCAACACTACTACTAAACCAAGTTCCTTCCAAGACTGTTAGTCAAACACCATATGAGTTATGGTCTGGGAAACGTCCTAGTCTTAGTTATCTAAGAGTTTAGGGATGTGACGCATATGTTAAGCTCACACAAACTAACAAATTGGATGATAAGGCAGTTAAATGTATGTTTGTAGGATATGCCTTGAACTCAAGAGCATACGTGTTCTACGCCCCAAATGAACAAAGAACATTTGTCTCACGAAATGCTAAATTTCTAGAGAATGAATTCCTTCTCAAGAAATATAGTGGGAGTAGACCTGACCTCGATGAGGTACGAGAAGAACAACTAACATAGAACTAAACCCAAGGCCCCTCAAAAGGGTGCGACGGAACAACCACAAGGTTATTAACTTAGAAGGTAATATAAGGAAAGATATGAGCCTAAAAGTAATGGTTTCACTATTGATAAGGAACATGATCAGTCATTGATATAATGAAGTCCACAGTTATGACGAAGCAATGCGTGACATTGATCAGTCAAGTGGCTTGAGGCCATGAAATCCGAAATAGACTCCTATGTATCAGAATCAAGTCAGGGACTTAGGGTGGGATGCACCTGAAGGATAAAAGCCATAGGCGCAGTGGATTTACAGTGTAAAACTGATACAGAAGGCACCTACAAACTATAAGGCTAGGTTGGTGGCGAAAGGTTATAGAAAAATACCAGGATGACTATGACTAAACCTCTCGCCTGTTGAAATGATAAAGTCCATTCGAATTTACTGGCATAGCGCCACGTTGATTAGGAGATTTGGCAGATGGATGTCAAAACAGCTTTCTTAATGGGAACCTCGTAGAGGAATTCTATATAACACAAATTACCTGTGTCACACCCGTCCCCTTAGGTAGGGTAGGGGTGAGACGGAGACTAGAAACTGGCAGAGTTTCCCCTGTAATATGGACTAATCCTCCAAATACAAGGAAAAATCTAAACTGAAAAATAAATCTCATCATAAAACTAGGATCTCCATGATCCAACTCAACATAATATCCATAAAGGAAACACAATAACCTCAGTATCAATTAAAGGCTCAATGCCTATAATCACATAATCAAATTCTCCCAAGAAATACATATCTAGAAATACAGTCTCAAAACATAACAAGACACTCTACTGTTGGCACAACCTTTTCTCTACTGGCTGGAATGATGACGAAACAGCAGATGAAAGAATGATCTACTAATCTGCTAAACCTGAAATGTTAAGGAATGGGGGGTAAGCTCACTCACGCTCAGTGCCGTGGATAATCAAGTAACAAAGTGGATCGAACAAGTCTTTCATAATATAATAAATACATAAGCTGTAAATCGATATCTCAAACATTTACTTGAAATCGTAAATCTCATTTCTCATAAAACTCAAATCATAAATCTCATTTCTCATAAAACTCAAATCATAAATCTCATTTCTCATAAAACTCATACTGCTCAAAATACTCTGTAATGATAAATCTGTTTATTCATCTATATGCACAACCTCATGACAATACGGCAAAGCTGGCAACATGGGGCTTCCCCACGGCAAAACTGGCATCCGGAGCAAACTGGCAACGTGAGACCTTATCTCACGGCAATAACTGGCAACATGAGACCTTATCTCATGGCAATAATCTGGCACATATAAGTACACGGGGTGCATCCTAACATAAAAATCATTTCCAAAATCCATGCTCATATATCTCAAATCATGCAAGTTTCTCATATATCACAAACACATGATTTCAACATAATCAATATTCGATCCATACCTTATAGCAAAATATATAAACTTTCTGAAAACAAACTCATTTAATGCATTACCTTAAAATTCATTTAAGAAAACATACATACTATATACTTTTGAAAACATCAATGTTACAGGTTTATCCACGCACCTGGTGAGCTGACTACTGAGAAAGGAACTATCAGCAGGACCGTCCCTGCTTACGGTATCACGATCACCTAACAGACAAAAGAATTTACTATAAGGAACATAATCCTAACTAGAATAAATGAAAGAATATGCAAGAAACGTGATTCGGTCGTTCTCGCAATCCTAACGAAATTTAAGATTCGGAGGTCCATTACTACTCGGAATGGTCTGAAATTCGCGGAGGAGACTCGGGAAACGGCGCGAGAATACTGTCTGGCGCGTGGTGGACACGCGCGCCGATTGGCCAGGCCGCGTGGGCCTCACGCGCCGGTCCGATCGGAAATTTTCCGACGGCCGAGCGTTCCCCTCTCTTTCCCGGATCTAATGGCGCTGACGGTTTGTCGATCGGAGTTCCGGATCAACGGGAAATCGAAAAAACCATAAAAAGTTTCTTACCGAGATTTCTTCGAAAATTGGAAGTTTCCCGAGATGAAACCACCACCAAAATGATCCTCTCGACGAGATCTACACTTTTCCTTAAGGACTCGGTCGGGTTTGAGCTACGGATTGGTCGGATCGGGACCAAAACTATTTCCTCTTTTTTTTTTCTTTCTTTCTCTTTCTTCTCTCTCTCGTCTGCTTTTCTTCTTCTGACTCTTGTCTTTCTTCTTTCTTATCTCTAACTTCTTTTTTTTTTTTTTTATATGCTAACAGTGTGTAAAATAAAATAAATACTAATATGGCAAATTCGTTTGCCACCCTAAACTTGTCCTAAACCGCATCTTTAATTCCAACTTCCACAAACTTAAAAATTAATCCTTAATTTCTCCGTAAATAAATTTATTTGGGGTGTTACAACTCTCTCCCCTTAAAAGAATTTCGTCCTCGAAATTCACATACCAGAGGGTGGAAACAAATGAGGATATTTATTCCTCATGTCTTCCTCAAGCTCCCAAGTTGCTTCTGCCTTCGAGTGTTTACCCCACAGGACTTTCACCAATGGAATCGTCCTGTTTCTCAGCTGTCTCAACTCTCTAGCTAGATTTCCACTGGTTCTTCAGCATATGTCAAGTCTTCTCTCAACTCAACTGGTTGCTCCTGCAAAATGTGGGAGGGATCTGATCTGTACTTCCTCAACATGGACACGTGGAAAACATTGTGAATCTTTGACAATTCCTGTGGCAATGCTAATCTGTAGGCAACCGGTCCAATTCGCTCCACGATCTCATACGGCCCAATAAACCGAGGACTCAACTTCCCTTTCTTGCCAAATCTCATGACACTCTTCCAAGGAGAAATCTTCAAAAATACCTTGTCTCCCACCTGATACTCGATGTCCTTCCTTTTTAGATCTGCGTAACTCTTCTGTCTATCTTGAGCTGTCTTCAACTTTGATCTGATCACTTCTATCTTATCAACAGTAATCTGAACAATCTCAGGACCTAAGAGTTTCCTCTCACCTGCTTCATCCCAACATATAGGAGTTCTACATTTCCTTCCATATAATGCCTCATAAGGTGCCATGCCCAAACTAGCATGGTAACTATTATTGTAAGCAAACTCCATCAAAGATAGATGTTGATCCCAACTACCTTTGAATTCCAAAACACAAGCTCTCAACATATCTTCTAAAGTCTGTATGGTTCTCTCTGACTGCCCATCTGTCTGAGGATGAAAAGAAGTACTAAACTTTACTTTAGTACCCAAAGCCTCTTGTAGACTTGGCCAAAATCTGGAGGTAAATCTTGGATCTCTGTCTGATACGATTGACACTGGAGTTCCATGAAGTCTCACTATCTCATCAACATAGAGTTCTGCTAACTTGTTCAAAGAATAATCTACTCTGACAGGTAGAAAATGAGCTGATTTAGTCAATCTGTCAACAATCACCCATACTGAATCATGTCCTTTCTTCGTACGAGGCAGTCCTGACACGAAGTCCATAGTGATGTGTTCCCACTTCCACTCAGGAATAGGAAGTGATTGCAAGTACCTGCTGGATGCTGGTGTTCTGCTTTAATCTGCTGACACGATAAACACTTTGATACAAACTCTGCTATCTCTTTCTTCATGCCTTTCCACCAATAATTCTCCTTGAGAGTTCTATACATCTTAGTGCTGTCTGGATGCATAGAATAAGCAGAACAATGGGCTTCTTCCATGATCTCTCTCTTCAAGCTCTCAACTTCAGGTACACATAATCTATCTTCATACATCAATGTGTTGTCATCTTTAAGCAAGAAATCTGAACATTCTTTCCTTTTTACTTCATCAAATCTTCATAAAACTAGCATCCTGAGTCTGAGCTTCCCTGACTCTCTCTACTAAAATAGAGATCCTGAATTACCAACTGATAAGTCAACTCTCAAAGATCTGAGTTCCACTAGCAATGGCAACTGTAGAACTTCCATATGAGCTAGAATACTCGATGACTTCCTACTAAGAGCATCTGCTACTACATTAGCCTTCCCCGGATGATAGTCAATAGTACAATCATAATCTTTCAATAACTCGATCAAGCGTCTCTGTCTCATATTTAACTCCTTCTGCATGAGTAAATACTTGAGACTCTTATGATCCGTGAAGATTTCACATTTCTCTCCATACAAATAATGTCTCCAAATCTTCAGTGCGAACACTACTACTGCAGCTAACTCCAAATCATGAGTAGGATAATTCAATTCATGAGGTCTAAGCTGTCGAGAAGCATAAGATATCACCTTCCCATGCTGCATCAACACACAACCCAAACCTTTCCTCGAGGCATCACTATACACCACAAATTCACCAATGTTTGATGGAAGAGTAAGCACTGGAGCAGTTGTCAAACACTTCTTAAGTTTATCAAAGCTTTGCTGACATTCCTCAGTCCACACAAATTTTGCATTCTTCTTCAAAAGTTTCGTCAATGGTGCTGCAATGATAGAAAATCCCTGAACAAAACGTCGGTAGTAGCCTGCTAAACCCAAGAAACTCCGTATCTCAGTCGCATTGGTAGGCGGTTCCCAATTAACCACTGCTTCTATCTTTTTGGGATCTACTAAAATGCCATCTGCAGAAATGACATGGCCTAAGAATGCAATTCTGTCAAGCCAAAACTCACACTTGCTAAACTTGGCATACAACTCCTTCTCCCTCAGAGTCTGTAAACGATTCTTAGATGTTCTTCATGCTCATCTTTGCTACTAGAATACACTAAGATATCGTCAATAAACACAATGACAAACTTATCCAAATAATGTTTGAATACCCGATTCATCAAGTCCATAAAAGCAGCTGGTGCATTAGTTAAACCAAATGGCATTACTAAAAACTCATAATGTCCATATCGAGTTCTAAAAGCCGTCTTAGGTATATCTGCTTCCTTCACCTTTAGCTGATGGTACCCTGATCTCAAGTCTATTTTGGAGAATACCTTGGCTCCCCGTAATTGATCGAAAAGATCATCAATCCGAGGCAAAGGATATTTATTGCGAATGGTAACCTTATTCAATTTCCGATAATCGATACACAATCTCATGGAACCATCTTTCTTCTTCACAAATAACACTGGTGCACCCCATGGTGAAAAACTAGGCTTTATAAAGCCTTTATCTAGCAGTTCTTGCAATTGTATCTTCAACTCTTTCAACTCTACAGGAGCCATCCTGTAAGGAGCAAGGGATATAGGGGCTGTACCAGGAATTACATCGATGCTGAAATCAACTTCTCTATCCGGTGGTAAACCAGGTAGTTCATCTGGGAATACATCTGTAAATTCCCTCACAACCGAAATCTCATGTAATTCTGATGTACCTATTCTGGTATCTACTATGTGAGCTAAATATGCATCACAACCTTTCCGCAACAACTTACTGGCTCGTATTGCAGATATCACATAGGAGGGAACAAATCTTCTCTCCCCTCTAAAGGAAAATCTTTCCCATCCAGACCCTCAAAATCCACAACTTTCTCATGACAATTTACTGTTGCTCGATGAAAAGATAACCAATCCATACCCAAAATGACATCAAAATCATGTATCTCCACACAAATCAAATCTGCTAACAAATCATGCTCACCAACACGGATTACACATCCTCTGTAAACTTGCTTAGCAATAAAGGAATATCCGACAGGGGTAGCAACAACTAACTCACAATCTAACTCAATCCCTTCTCTATCGGCATGCAATGCAAAAGATTTTGAAACAAAGGAATGTGTAGCACCGGGATCAATAAGTATTCGGGCATTCCGACCAAAGATAGACACCATACCTGTGATAACCTCTGGTGCTGCTAAAGCTTCCTGCTGCGTCATAGCGAACACTCTGCCTTGGGCTCTAGGTCTGCTAGTCTGACCACTTGGAGCAACTCTACTCTGAGCACCTGAACCTGTGTGAGCTCCAGAAGTCTGACCACGAACCCCACTCTGACTAAAATTGCCTCTGAAATTCTGAGCTGGAGGAACAACTGTCCTCTGAGTCTGTCTACTGCTAACATTAGGACAATCTCTCTTCAAGTGGCCCACTTCTCCGCACAAAAAGCAACCTTTGGTACCCAATCTGCACTCTCCAGGATGATTCTTCCCACAAATAGTACATGGTGGAAATCTTCTTTCTTGAGCTTGGCCTTGCTGACCACTAGGAATCCCACTAGGTGGAGCTCTCACTGAACTCTGACTAACTGTAGGTCGACTTTGTTTCTGCGGCTGTCCAGAACTCATCTGATAACTACCACTGGGTCTTGAGTCACCCCATTTCTTACTCTGATTTCCTTCTCCAAAAGATCGATGCTCCCTGTTTCTCTTCCTTACTGAAAATCTAGCCCAATTTGCCATTCTTTTTCTGCAAACTCTGCTTTTCTAGCAAAATCTGCCATCTCTGTCAAACTGTTCATAGGAAATAATCTGATCCTGGATCTCAATTCTGCATTCAGACCGTTAAGAAAATGATCCATCTTGCCCTGTTCATGGTCTCTCAAATGTGAAACAAACTGCACTAACTCATGGAATGCGGTGTCATACTGATCAACTGTGCGGCTACCCTGAGTCAACCTATAAAATTCCCTTCTCTTTCATCCATAAAAGCAGAATTCATATAATTACTCATGAACTCCCTCTTGAACTTCTCCCAAGTTAACACATTAGTCTCTGAGAATTTACCTCTTACACTCTTCCACCATTTATCAGCTTGCTCAGTCAAAAGTTGATACACATGGTGGCACTTCTGTTCATCAGTTAATCTCATCAACTCAAAAGCCTTCTCAATCCTGTCCAAGAAATTTCCAGCTACAATGGGATCCTTCTTCCCATCAAACTCAACAGCTCCTCTTTCTTTCATTCCTTTAGCAATATTATCTTCATTAACTATAGGAGCTACCTGTGCTGGACCATGACCCCATGCTGGAGGGTAGTAGTACGGATAAGGGTAAGCACCAGGAGGAAATCTGCTGGTGGAGGAGCATAATAAGGTGGAGGGTAGTAACCTGGAGGAGGTATAGGATAACCCTGATTTACTGGAGGAGGTGGAGGAGGTGCTGGAATATCTCCCTGAGGTGCTGCAGGGGCTGGAGGAACATTACTGCTAGGAGGATGATGAACTGGGGTACTATCCCCAAAAACCGAGGCTATGGAATCTTCTACAACAAGATTAGGGTTCCCTTCAAAAGGTTCCCCATCAAAAGAATTAACCTCCTCATCAACTGGAGGTGCCCTAGAAGGTTGGCCAACATCTGCTATCCTACGAGTATGGACTCGACCTGCACCTCGAACTCTGAGACGCGGAGGCATCTGAAAACACATGAAAGATGTCAACCGCTAGAAGACATAGAATAACTAATCAAGAAAATGAAGTGTCTACAGAATCTATGAACCCTGGGCTCTGATACCATTAATGTCACACCCGTCCCCTTAGGTAGGGTAGGGGTGAGACGGAGACTAGAAACTGGCAGAGTTTCCCCTGTAATATGGACTAATCCTCCAAATACAAGGAAAAATCTAAACTGAAAATAAAATCTCATCATAAAACTAGGATCTCCATGATCCAACTCAACATAATATCCATAAAGGAAACACAATAACCTCAGTATCAATTAAAGGCTCAATGCCTATAATCACATAACAAATTCTCCCAAGAAATACATATCTAGAAATACAGTCTCAAAACATAACAAACACTCTACTGTTGGCACAACCTTTTCTCTACTGGCAGGAATGATGACGAAACAGCAGATGAAAGAACGATCTACTAATCTGCTAAACCTGAAATGTTAAGGAATGGGGGGTAAGCTCACGCTTAGTGCAATGGATCACAGCTCAGTGCCGTGGATAATCAAGTAACAAAGTGGATCGAACAAGTCTTTCATAATATAATAAATACATAAGCTGTAAATCGATATCTCAAACATTTACTTGAAATCGTAAATCTCATTTCTCATAAAACTCAAATCATAAATCTCATTTCTCATAAAACTCAAATCATAAATCTCATTTCTCATAAAACTCATACTGCTCAAAAATACTCTGTAATGATAAATCTGTTTATTCATCTATATGCACAACCTCATGACAATACGGCAAAGCTGGCAACATGGGGCTTCCCCACGGCAAAACTGGCATCCGGAGCAAACTGGCAACGTGAGACCTTATCTCACGGCAATAACTGGCAACATGAGACCTTATCTCATGGCAATAATCTGGCACATATAAGTACACGGGGTGCATCCTAACATAAAAATCATTTCCAAAATCCATGCTCATATATCTCAAATCATGCAAGTTTCTCATATATCACAAACACATGATTTCAACATAATCAATATTCGATCCATACCTTATAGCAAAATATATAAACTTTCTGAAAACAAACTCATTTAATGCATTACCTTAAAATTCATTTAAGAAAACATACATACTATATACTTTTGAAAACATCAATGTTACAGGTTTATCCACGCACCTGGTGAGCTGACTACTGAGAAAGGAACTATGCAGCAGGACCGTCCCTGCTTACGGTATCACGATCACCTAACAGACAAAAGAATTTACTATAAGGAACATAATCCTAACTAGAATAAATGAAAGAATATGCAAGAAACGTGATTCGGTCGTTCTCGCAATCCTAACGAAATTTAAGATTCGGAGGTCCATTACTACTCGGAATGGTCTGAAATTCGCGGAGGAGACTCGGGAAAACGGCGCGAGATACTGTCTGGCGCGTGGTGGACACGCGCCGATTGGCCAGGCCGCGCGTGGGCCTCACGCGCCGCCACATAGGGCGCGCGTGAGCTTCACGCGCCGGTCCGATCGGAAATTTTCCGACGGCCGAGCGTTCCCCTCTCTCTCCCGGATCTAATGGCGCTGACGGTTTGTCGATCGGAGTTCCGGATCAACGGGAAATCGAGAAAAACCATAAAAAGTTTCTTACCGAGATTTCTTCGAAAATTGGAAGTTTCCCCAAGATGAAACCACCACCAAAATGATCCTCTCGACGAGATCTACACTTTTCCTTAAGGACTCGGTCGGGTTTGAGCTACGGATTGGTCGGATCGGGACTAAAACAATTTCCTCTTTTTTTTTCTTCTTTTCTCTTTCTTCTCTCTCACGTCTCTCTCGTCTGCTTTTCTTCTTTCTTACTCTTTCTTTCTTCTTTTCTTTCTTATCTCACTAACTATCTTTTTTTTTTATATGCTAACAGTGTGTGTAAAATATAATAACTTCCTAAACCGCATCTTTAATTCCAACTTCCACAAACTTAAAAATTTAATCCTTAAATTTCTACCCACCAAAATAATAAAATAAAATATGGTAAAATAATCTGGGGTGTTACAACCTGAGGGGTTTGCATCTAGGGATGATCCATAATAAAGTTATGCAAGCTTACAAACGACATTTATGACTCAAGAAACAAACTTTGTACCATTTTTCATGATATATGCATGGACAGATATAATCATGCATGGCAATTCTTCAGAAAAAAAGCCCCAGAAGTTGGAAATATACGATTGATGAGACAATCAAATAATTTGACTTCATCAAATGTATACGAGCCTTGTGTTTACAGGAAAAGTAGTGGGAGTGCTATTTTGTATTTCTTGTATTATATGTCGATGACATATTAATCATCTGGAAGATATAACCATGATTGCAAGCCACCAGCAATGTTATCTCAGAATTTCTCCATGAAAGATTTGGGAGAAGCAGCCTACCCTCGCATTAAGATCTATCGTAATAGATCTAAGAGGTTGTTGGACTTTCTCAATCTAATACAAATAAATTTTGAAAAGATTCAAAAATGGAGATTCCAAAAGAGGTAATTTACCTACTTGTCATGGAATCAAATTATCTAAGGAGCAATGTCCACATACTCATTCAGATAGAGAGCGTATGAGTAGGATCCCTTATGTTTTAGCAATAGGATCGATCATGTACGCCATGCTATATACAAGACCTGATGTCTCTTATGCTCTTAGCATAACGAGCAGGTATCAGACAAATCCTGGTGAGCAACACTGGGCAGCTGTCAAAAAAATCCTCAAGTATCTGAGAAGAACTAAGGATATTTTCTTGACATACGGAAATTGTTCTGAGATGAAAGTCATTGGTTACTGTGTTGTGAGCTTTCAGACCGATATGGATGACAGTAGATCGCAAATATGATATCTGTTTACTTTGAATGGCGGTGCTGTCAGTTGGAAAAGTTCAAAACAGTAAACTACAACGGACTCCACCACTGAAGCCGAGTATATTGTAGCATATGAGGCAGCTAAAGAAGCATTCTGGATAAAGAAGTTCATCACGGAGCTGGAAGTGCTTCCCGTGATAAAGAATGGCGTCACGATGTACTGTGACAACACGGGCGCCATTGCTCAATCAAAGGAACCAAGGTCCCACAAGAAATCTAAGCATGTACTCAGGCGATTTCATATCATCAGGAAGATTGTTGAGAGAAAAGAAGTTATTATAGAGAAAATACTCACAGAAGATAATCTTGCAGATTCTTTGACTAAAGGGCTGACTCAACAAAAGCATGATAGACACACCCGAGAGTATGGTGTCCAGATTCATACTACTTGGATATAATGCTAGTGGGAGATTGTTAGGGATATGCCCTATACCCAACTTGTGGATGAGCTATATATACATGTATTTGTAATATTTTCATTAATTAATAAAATGACAATATTTATTATACGTGTCTTACATAACTTATATGAATCATTAAACACTGTAATAAAGCCCTTCGAGTAATAAGATGATGGCTTCCACGCCTTATGAGAATCATTACTCTTAAATGTTCCTAGTCATAGTTTTGTGAATAATCTGGGCGTTCAAAAAACGGAGAGACTAGCATGATGATATGAGCCGCCCTTAAGTGGGGTAGCCGATCTCATAGGCTACTAGCGAAGATCCGTCTGCTTGGTGTATCACATGGATGCATGAGTTGCTCGTGTCCATCGAACTGACCTCCGAAAGTTTTCACATGGAGTGTTTATCCCATGTGTCTGTGAGAACTTTCATGTATCGATTGTATGACTTGTCCTTAGACTTGAGGTCTTTACAATATTATGTGTGGATCAAACGCTGCGTTACCGAATTTTCGCCCTAAAACCCTTACAAAATGGTATCAGAGCGAGTCTGATTCTGGACACCCTAATATGATTACGCCTTTTAAATTCATTATTTAATTTAATCTTTACTTGATGCATGCATGTGTTTATTTAATTAGATTAAATAAAGTAAAAGCATCTTTTGCGGAAAATCCCTAATTAATAAGGTTTTAAAGTAACTAGTATAGAGATACTTGTTTCTTGGTCCGTCTTGTCAATACGGTTTATGAATATTTTTCCGTGACTACATCTGATACCGTGCCACTGCTGTGAGGGTGTAGCCGATATAAATTTATTTATGCCGGATGTATATTAGATACTAGATAAATTCAAGCAAAAAAGTAATCCTGAACGTGCCCAAGCTGTCAGGGTTACGCAAGTAGCTTGAGTTTATCATTGAAGAGTTTAACCTTGATACGCCTCTTGTGAACGTGCCAAAGCTGTCACAACGAGAAACGGTCAGAAAAAAAAACCGGAGTCACAATGAGTGTGATTGCCAATGAGTTGTCTACCTGTGAATATACGTAGGCGAGACCGTGCCACTGCTGTGAGTCGAAATATATTCATGGGGTCCACTTCCCATTATGGAATTTGATTTAATTATTGAATTCTCATTTTTCGTTGGGGATTACGATATTACGTAAAATAGTGGGAGGCACTGCTAAGTTTAAAATATACCATAACTTAAGCAGTGTGTAATATTATGAAAATTGCCGCCTGTTTATTTTCTTTATTCTATAGTAGATAGAATTAAACTTTTAATTCATTGCTTACATATTTTTAATATGTTGTTTCTGACTTGACTTATGGTTGCCTAATCTAGAATAAGTTCTAGATACTATTAGACTATGATATTGTTAGATTAGTCTAAACCATCGGGAATTGTTGTTCTAATTTTCTTTAAAAATCAAGATGGTTAGTGACTTAGTTACTAAGTCATGATAAATAATCTATATAGATATCCGTATTAGGATATTATTCTGTAGAGAGAATAATTTCTTGTACAGTAAGAATTGACACGATTAAGTTCATGTCTCGAGATTCTTGACTGACATTAAGAAAACCCCATTAGATATTTGTTTATCTGATAATGACGTTTCTTACCTATAGTTACCTTCTGAGGTAATGTGTCTGACACAGTTTGCTAATCAGTTATTTGCAAATTGTTGTGAATAATTGAAAGCAAATTATAAAGCTACAGAAATGAGATACGTATAGTTATGTATAGAAAATATCGATTCTCATAATACGACAACTATAGGTATTGGATATCGGATCTTCCGTCTAGTTATTGAAAATATTGTTTAATAATTGTTTTGATATTTGATATCAGAACTTGCGACTATTGGATAGTTACTTGTTCTTTATAAATAGTTTTTATATATATTTTAATACAAGTAGTAATGTCATTAACGTAGAGATAAACATTAAGAAAATATTCGGTAGAGTAAATAATTAGAACAATGCTTTATGAGTTTTCATCACTTTAGCATTAGTTGCTTATTCCATATGGTAAATGATGGTCTGATACGAGATCACACCACATATCCTTATCCATTTAATGAATATTGTATTCGGGAATGTGATTAAATCTCATTTAACCAATGATTGTCATTGGAGTATAAGATTTATTTAACTGATACATTAGATGTATGTAGTTTAATAAATAATCATTGCTTAAGGTAGTTTTCTTTATTTTGTAACTTAGTTGATGAATTGTCATAACTTAGTTATGTGTTTCTGAAAGAACACATATTGAACGTCTTGAAAGATTCAATAACTTTCAATCTATTCTGATGAAACACAGATCAAACATCTTTGCAAGTTCAAAGATATTCGATCTGAAGTTTTGAAAACTTGGTCCTTAAAATTCATAACATGTCTTTGAATTGTTTAAAGATATTTGATATGATCAAATCTATGAATTTATGGCAATTAGTTCTAAGATTATTCAGTGAATATGATTCTTACTCAATATAATTCTTCCACGATTCCATCTTGATGGAATTGGTCAGTGGGAGTAATCGAATCTTATATGATTTGATTCGTTTGATATTGAGTGTTTTCGAATTAGTTTCAATACTCTTAGGGATATGCTCCAGCAACACCAATTCATCATTTTAATTAATATTCCATTAGTTTCTACAGTTGCGTATATGATATGTATAGGTAGAAAATTAAAATCTTGAAAAGTTTGAGATTTGAATCTTTCTTTTGTATAATGGTTATATAATTGAAAGGTCTTGCACCATGGAGGTACAGGTAAAAGTTTATCATTTATTCTATTTTATAGAATATTGTATTCTATTTGATAGAATATCTTTCCTACAATCATAAGTAATAAAATTGTTTTATTACTTGGTGTGTAACATCGGATGTTAACCATTGTAGAAACGACTTGATTTATTGAAGTCAAATGTGAGAATGATAAACTATAATTGGAACTACGTAATTAATAAGATGAAACGACCCTTAGACATCTTCCGTATAAGTCCAATAGGATGTTAGAATCATTTACGAGTATTTGATACTTAATGATTCTATTGTTTTCTTATCGAAGAAAATTATCCTATAACTTATAGTGGGAGCGATATTTGATATCGATTTCAGAAATTATCATTGAACCATAGATCTAAGATTATTCAAAGCTTACTACAATCAAGTTTTGAACTTAATTAAGCTTTCATTATGAATAGTTCATAAAATGTGCTAATGGTTTGCGCAACAAAAGCAATGTGAGCTGATTAAAGGTTTGACCTTTACATTATGACATTGAGAAATGTTATACTTAGTAATCTATTGTAGATTCTGATGAAACTTGTCTCTAGTCACATTGATTGAATAATTTAAGATCTGTTGGTTAATGTTGATATTAAATTGTGTATTTTAGCTAAAGAATACAAAGTGGCATTTTTGAATGACTTCTTCTGATAAGAGATCAGTTGTGATTTCTTTGTTTGAAGAGTACATTCTGGAATGGCCCGAGAGTTTGTGTTCTGCTGAGATTGCAGTTTGGTATACTAGCTTATAGAGCCTATTATAGACTCGGGTGAGCCTTCTAGAAATCCATGTTCTCTAATTTTGATATCAGTCAGATTGTCTGATTTTATCAAAGTATAGAGAATACATATAGATAAAAGGGTTAGTGGGAGCGTACAAATTTCTTTCTAGTGTTATATATACTAACGACATTATCATTATTATGGTAATAATGAGATGGTTGTGAGGTAAAATGTTTACCTAAGTTTTCTTTACTCCGTGAAAGTAGTGGGAGTAGTCTCTGTTATATTCGATATAAAGTTTTATTATTCGTGCATTAGATATTATCTAATAAAAGACACAACAAGACTATCTGTATGACAATTAGTATAACTGTTTGACAGTTAATGTGTGTCTTAAATACAGTATTCATCTTTAGTTAATGATGATTCCTTTTTCGAAAGAAATATTGATTAGAATGTCTAATCAATCTTATGTATTATTTGATGATGACATAATAAATACTTTATTATGTACGATTATAGATATCGATTTAATCGTAATTGTTACGAGTTATTTTGATATCCTATAGACCATAGAATAGATCTTGAAACATGTTCTTTGTGATCTTTGAGATATTAAGAACGAGTTTCTAATTCATGGAGAATACAGTCTGAAACCATTAGAGTCATATTAGTTTTGAAACTAATTATGACGTTAGACAGTCTACGTCATAAAGAGTCAGAAAAGCTGCAGTGAGAGTGTCACAGAGGATTCTACTTTGTGAGTGGAATTAGATGCAACTTATGAAGTATTGACTTATGAAGTTGCATAATGACCTTATAAATCAGAAGTTTTCACATTGGTATTGTGCTTGCGGTTGTCTATATAGTATTTAGGATTTGATCCAAAAATACTTGGACAACTCAGCAGCTGTAGCACAATATTGATGCCACATCTGAGTCATATTAATGTATAACTTAGGTTCTACAAAATATGAATGATGCTGGCTAAGGAAATAATTGGGTTTGTTGGACGAACTCAATATGTTATAGCGGACCTACTTCTTGTTGCCTACCTCTTGAGTGCTATGTAAGCTCTTGAGGGCCATGTGCATATGATACATATTAAGATGTGCATATGATACCGTGGATTGGTACGTGAGCAAGTGGGAGAAATTGTTGGGGTTGGTGTTCAGAGCGCCAATTCGGACCGTATTTATGTATGATTCATGAATACGAACATCCCATTTTCCATAATATTACTTTATTATTGGTTGAACCTCTTGTTTTTATATACGTATTCGATCTAATTACTATTAGATTGAAACTAAATCTGATTTAGTGATATGTATATATTAGACAAAGACCCGATAATATATAATGTAGTGCGCAGTTACAAAGTAGTTTGTAATTGATATTGGGAATTGTCACTACTAGAAATATATTATCAAATAAAGTTCCTGGTCAAGATTTACTAACACAGATCGGTTAGTTAAATCCGTTGAGACCAGTACATGTCGTATATCGAGACTTGGTCCGATGGTTTATCCCAATGAACCATGAGTCTTGGGAGACTCGCATAGACATGTAGGTGTTTATAGTGGATAAACACTGAACGACTCACCGAAGATTCTTAATGGATGGTACACCAACGTCAATAAGAATCTTCTCGGGTTGAGTAGCATAGTGGTCCTTCGACTTGAGATACTACTGTGGATGTATGAGACATCCTCCACACTTAAATGGCAGTCACGTCACCGATCTATTTAGATCAGACTTCCGTCTGTTCGTTGGGTGTGGATCGATCCTCAGGATATCCTGTGTGTATCAAGATAGGATCCGTCAATTCTGTGTACAGTGCATAGGTAATCCAAATGTGATTAACAATCTGTTAAATCTATGTCCATAGTATACTTCGGAAGTAAGTTCCGAATATTATTTAGAGATTGCTAATGGATACGTCGACATGATTATACCTATAGAGATTTGACGTTTATATCTATATCTCTGGGATAATCCGGATACCTGTGACGGAGAGATTATATGTATGCAATGACCTTGACCTGTATGATTCAGCGAGTTTATCTGTGGTCGTCATAATTTACGGGTGGGTAAATTATGGACATGAAATTGGATTTCGTGATGGATATAACTGAATCTAGAGAGTCTCATAAATGAAATATACTCGTAGAGCACTAGGGCGACTATTATAAATATTGGTGATTATTTATTGTTCGTTTAACTGTTAAACGAAAGATACATGCATTAACAGGGTTGAACCGTCATTTCCTAATTAGTGTGTATTTGTGTTTAATATTTGATATTATTAACTACACATTAATTAATTGTCAAATTATGACATTTGACATATATCATTAATATATGTATTTGAGATCTTTAAAGTAAAAATACATATATTTGAGATATTTATATTTAATTAATTATTTAATTATTAAATAATTAAAGTAATTAAAATATAAATATCATACCAAATGATAATGATGGGAAATGATTCACAAGTGTATATTGTTGACTTAATGGTAGTCAAATTGAGTTTGACTTCTAAGATATTTGTTTAATTTTGATTAAACTTGAAAATATCTATTTTTCTTTTTAAGCCAATTTCGGCCATGCCCTAAAATAAATATAATTGTTATATTTTTGAGTTGCTTTTGTTGACTTGTTGATTATTCATTAAAGTTGTAATGATAATGGTTGCAAGTTGATAAGCAAATTAATGAAACAAAATTGAAATATCTAGATATTTTATATACACACCAAATTTGGCCAAGGCTATTTTAGAGGAGTTATATATTTTTTGTTTCATTTTTAGGGTTTAAGGAGTTCATAAGTTACAAAATAAACATAATAGAGTTGAGAGAAAAAGGCTTGGAGGCTAAAGAAGAAAGTTTGGAAAAATCTTGTTTTTGTAAGTTTTTCTTTAAAGTTTTCAAAATAGAAAATATTTCTAACATGCTTAGTTTTATCTTGTGTTGCTTTGATGTTGTCTCTTTACTTGTATTTTATGTTTTAATTGGTTATGAACTTGTATGAAAGATGTTTGCATGTATGGTTTCAAAGTGAGCTTGAAATGTTTTCATAAGCTCTCTTTTCATTATTTGATAATCAAGTTGCCATTCTAGAGTTTCTAAGCCACTCATTGTTGACTTAGAATTGTTCTTGAGTTGTTTCATGATGGTGAGACGTTTTTGGTATTGTAAATTTTGAATTAAAGTAATGGATTTAATGGATTTGGTGAAATTGGTCCAATTTGATGAAATTGTAAAATTAGAGGTTCTTAACCCTTTCCAAATTTGGGGCATTTCATATATGTGATGTATTATGGAGTGTATATGATGCATATAAATTTTTGGGTTGATTGGATTTGATCTTGGCATGTTTTGAACATAAAAGGACCAAAATGAAAATAACCGAAAAATTTGGGTGCTCTCGGCAATTAGAATAAAATTGAGGATTTTATTGCAATCTGATTTTGATGAGTTGGACTTGTTGGAAATCATTTTAGAAATGATTTAAAATCATCCAAAATTGTATTTGACAATTTTAGGACTAAAATTATCATTGCAAAGTTGTGGGGCAATTCGGTAATTACCAAGAAATTTGATTTCTTGTGTAATTTTTCAGAATTTGATAATTGGGTAATTAAATAAATAAGTTTATTTAATTGATCGAAGAAAAATTTTGAAATTGGAAAATTTTGATTTTCCGCATTTCCGCTGCGTTACCGGATTTCCGCCTTAAAACCCATACAGATGCTGTCTATTTCCTTATCTGGGCAATGTAGTCAGGACAATTCCTTTTCCAGTGCCCGAATTTGCTGCAATGATGGCATTTGTCTTCAGACGCCCTCTTGGGCTTAGCTATATTTCCTTGCGGTGGAGGATCAGAACCCTTCTTCTTCTTCGCTTTCGTCTTCTTTCCTTTTGGCCTGACCTAGGAAGAAGCAGAAAGTGAAGTAGGTTTCGAAGGGAGAGTCGGTACTCATTGCTTAGATCCTCTTCCGCTGTGATCAACATCCTATCCAGTTCATGGTAGGAACAAATAATCCCATTCATGTTGAAATGCATTACGAATTGGCGATAAGAACCTGTGAGGGAACCAAGAATGACACTCTTACCGAGAATGTCATTCAGAGGGAAATTATGTTGCCTCAGTTGTTCGATCAAATCGATCAAGTGAAGAATATACGAGCTCACAGCTTGTCCCTCATCCAGTCGCGCATGGAATAATTCCATCACAACTTTATGAACACCAATTTGTTCTTGGTTCATATACGATTCTCTTAATTGCATCATCATACTATACGCATCTGACATGCCATAGTATTGCCTCTTGTGTTCCGATGCAAGTGAACTTAAGATGTATGATTTAACTTTTAAATCATCGTCTTTCCAAGCTTGGAAAACTTGTAGTTCCTCCGGTGTTGCGTCCTCAGACACAGTAAGGGGCAGCGGTCCCTCAAGTACATATCCAAACTTTTCGGATTTAAGGACAATCCTTAAATCCAAATCCCAATTGGCAAAGTTTTCAGCGCCTTTTTAGTTTTTTCGTATCCAACATAAGCGCAAACAGATTAGTCGATTGTGCCACCATCGTAAATCTATCTATAGATTACGAAAAACGGTTAGCCGAACTAAACAGTTTCAAATAAATCGAAAGCATAACTAGATCATGAATTTTTAATCTAAAAAAGCCCATCCCACTAAATCATGTAATACTGTAACCCCCAACAGAATAAAAAGATTTAATAATTAATTAAATACAATAGTGAAAGATGGATCCCATGAATAATTTCAGCTCACACGCTTTGGCATGTTTCTCGAATACTTTATTAACCAGGTAGACAACTCATTGTCAATCACTCATAGGGGACTCATGGGTTTCCGGTCCTGGTTTGTCACGTTGTGACAGCTTTGGCACATCCACAAGGAGCGTACTGATGAGTGGTATTTCTATCACTATTTCCCACTCATTTAACCTAATATTTTGTATAGTTTCTTGAGTTTTGTGAATATTTTGATGTGTTTTGTGTTATTTTGCAGATAAATAAAGTTTCAGGACATTCTGGAGGTGTTTTGGGGCAAAATGGACAAAATTGGACAAAAAGGGCAAAATCGTCATTTCAGCATCGCGTCGCGACTGAAGCCTTGCGCGTCGCGACGCCCAGAGTGCGCCGAATCTGCTAAAATGCGCCTGGTCAACGGGTCAGAATTTGAGAAGTTTGACTTTGCTAACGTGCGCCGTGCCACGTGTCACCATCACAGAAGATCTGCTAACGTGCACCGCGTGCCACGTGTCAACAAATCAACGAGCCGCCTTCAGAAGCCGCCTTGCCACGTGTCGCCACGTCGCCTTCCACATCGTCAGCGTGACGCAAGCAATGACGTCATGAACAGTTGACACGTCAGCGTGACGCAAGCAATGACGTCATGAACAGTGCCACGTCATCGGATAAGATTCTGAGCCGACCAACCAGCGCGTGACACGTGTCGTACTGTACCCAGCGTCGCGACGCTAGTGCAATTTGGGCGTCGCGACGCCGGACCCTTATCCGAGCCTATAAATAGAGATCGAATTTCATAATTCATTGTACCATTCTCTCTCACTTCTTAGTTCTAAATTGAGAGTTTCTCTCTCTAGTTCTTTAAATTCAAGTTTTGTAATTACTTTTTAATAGTAATAGTAATTTCTTTCTTAAACTTTTTCGGTTTTTACTATTACTATGAGAAGGTAACTTCTCTATGCTAAGGTAATAAGGTAATTCTTTTACTATTGCTTTTTAGATTAATCTCCCTAAATATAATATATAATCTATTTAAAATTTGACTTAATGAGGATACCGCCATAATGGTCGGTTGGTTATTAAAATTTCTATTCCGCCTTTATGGCTGGTATATTGTTGTTCCGCCTTTATGGCTGGTATATTGTTGTTCCGCCATATGGCTGGTTTTCTTGATTCCGCCTTTATGGCTGGTTGGAAAATTATCACAAGTTTATATATTATATAATGGGAGATATCTAAATAGTAATTAGTAAAAGTTAATTCCTTTTACCTTAGCATTTCATTTCATTGCATTTCTACTTTACCACAATTTTACTTTCGGCATTTTTTACTTTATGTATTTTATTTTACTAGCCCCCTAGCTATGTGTCATAACTAAGTTAGTATCTAGGGTTGTGATGAAATTCAATATCACGGGTTATAAGGGTTAGATTATAATTTGGGTAATATAAAAGAGTTATTTATTGAGTCTTAATCTTAATGCTTTTTATTAACTGGCCATTAATAAAATTGACTAAATAAAACTTAAAATGAACTAGACATAGAGATTTTAAGTTAAAGACCACAGACTTAACAACCCACGATCTTCTTTAAGGATAGATAAACCTTTAATAGATTTCCTTACAGGATAGGAATATACCTGTTGGGCGGGGGTAATCATAATTGGAATTCAATCTTAATGAATCTAGGTAATTTAATTGACATAGACATATGGTTCAATTTGATTATTCTAGGTATTTGTAAATGATCGTTCGAAAGAGGCTTTTACATAATTAGTATTCCAGATTAATAACTCAATATTTTACCCAACTATGATTTAACTACTTCATCATTTAATAAGTATTGGAGAATTCACAACCCTAGATAGTTTTAATTCTCATTAATCTACTCTCAATTCTTTTACTTGTTTTAAATTTAGAATCATCGTCATTTTAATCAAACAACTTGTTAGATATCAGTAATCACTTAACCTCATAAAATTAATAGAATAGGTAATAAGTCCTCGTGGGATCGATATCTTTTTATACTACTTGAACGATACGTGCGCTTGCGTTTAACGTGTGTGATTACGCCGGTCAAGTTTTTGGCGCCGTTGCCGGGGACTTCTTTATCTTTTACTATTAGTTTAAAGGTTAGATACGTTACTTGTGTCTAATTTTTCCTTTTTACTTATTACTTTCGTTTTATTGTGTTTCAGGTTATCACAATCTTAATGAGACGAACCAGAAGCTTTGAACTACAACCGCTTGACCCAGAAATTGAAAGAACCATCAGACAATTGAGAAGAGAAAGGCGACAAGGCCAAGAAGCAATTATTAACATGGAACCTGAACCTTTGCAAGTTGCACCACCAATTCCTATTCGAGACAGAACAATTCCGGTGGTTGACAGACTCATTTCATGTATTGTACTTCCTCCCTTACCAGCAAATGCAGGTGACATCAAAACTTGCATTCAGATGATACAACAATCAGTACAGTTTGGAGGGAATGCAACTGAAGATCCTAATGCCCACATCAGCAACTTCCTGGAAGTTTGCGGTACTTTCAATTACAACCGAGAAGCTGAAGAAGCAATGCGACTTCGTGTTTTTCCATACTCTTTGAAGGACAGAGGTAAAGCTTGGCTACATTCACTACCAGCTGGTTCCATCACCACTTGGAACGCTTTAGCCACCAAATTTCTTGCAAAGTACTTTCCACCAGCCAGAACTGGAAAGTTGAGGAATGACATCACATCCTTTGTACAACAAGAATCAGAAACTCTCTACGAAGCTTGGGAAGGTACAAAGATTTGCTCAGGAAATGTCCTCACCATGAGATTCCAAAATGGCTTCAAGTCCAAACATTCTATAATGGACTTTCTGGAATAATGAGAACCACAATTGATGCTGCTGCTGGAGGAGCTTTAATGGCAAAAGGAGAAGATCAAGCCTGGGAACTAATCGAAGAAATGGCCAACAACAACTCTTTGTGGCCAACTGAAAGAAGCTTGATTCAAAGAATTGCAGGAATATATGAGGTTGGAGCTAATACAGCAGTCAACACCAAGCTGGATCAGATATGCAAATTCATGGAGACTCTTACCATTGGATCCACAAGTTCAGGAGCACCAGAATCAAATCAACATGAAGAAACGGTGAATTATGTCAACAATTTCAACAGGCAGGGGAACAATCCATATTCCAACACCTACAACCCTGGGTGGAGGAATCATCCTAATTTTTCATGGAGTAACAATTCAGGCCAACAGCAAAAGAACTATCCACCACCTGGATTCCAGCAACAGAATAAAGGCCAGGAGCAGACAAATGAACCAGTGATGGCAGAGATGTTAGCTCAATTAAAAAGATATGAAGCCATGATTCAGAGCCAATCAGCTTCCATCAAAGCACTGGAGAATCAGATCGGACAACTGGCCAATGCTCAGAGTTACAGACCGCCAGGTACCCTTCCCAGCAACACAGAACCAAATCCAAGGAACATGGGAAAGGAGCAGTGTAATGCCATCATGTTAAAAAGTGGTACTGAAATCAACAAAGATGTTGGAGCCAAAACAGCTGCTGAGGAATTTCCAAAAGAAGCTGAACAACAGATGAAGGAAAAAGAAGCAAAGGAAAAAGAACAGATCACTCCACCTCCACCTTTTCCTCAGCGTCTTCAGAAAAGCAAACTGGACAAGCAGTTTGCTCGATTCTTGGAGGTTTTCAAAAAGCTGCACATCAACATCCCTTTTGCAGAAGCTTTGAAAAAATGCCCAGCTATGTAAAATTCATGAAAGACATTCTTTCACGAAAACGGAAATTGGAAGATTACGAGACAGTAGCATTGACAGAAGAATGCAGCGCCATCATTCAGAGGAAACTTCCCCCGAAGTTGAAAGATCCTGGCAGTTTCACCATTCCTTGCATCATAGGAGAACATAACTTTGGTAAGGCTTTATGTGATTTAGGTGCAAGTATTAATTTGATGCCTTTTTCTATTTTCAGGAAACTACAATTGGAGAAACAATGCCAACTTCAGTCTCTCTACAACTTGCTGATAGAACGCTTGTATTTCCAAGAGGCGTAGTTGAGAATGTGCTGGTCAAAGTTGACAAATTCATTTTCCCAGCAGATTTTATTGTCCTTGATATGGAGGAAGACGCAGACGTGCCAATCATCCTCGGAAGACCATTCTTGGCTACAGGTCGAACCATTATTGATGTACAAAAAGGAGAATTAACCATGAGGGTACAGGACCAAGAAGTAACATTCAATGTTTTCAAGGCCATGAATTTACCAGACGATGAAAAGAGGAGGAATGTTTCAGACTTGATGTGATACACAGTACCATTCAGAACTCCAATGCAATGCAAAGTTCTACTGACAAACTTAAAACATGTCAATTGCCTGTGGAGCCTGAAGATAAAGCGTCTTTTGTACTGAAAGAGCCAATTCTTGCACAACAAGCAACAGAAGAGAAAAAGATCCACCAGCTCAACGAATGGGAGGAATTTCACAAACAGCCTTTTGAGGATGCCAAATTATACAAAGAAAAGGCAAAGAAAAGACATGATGAGAAATTAGTGCGCATACAACTGGAACCAGGGCAGAAGGTACTGTTAAACAAATCAAGGGGGAATTCTTCCCTTGGAAGCCAAAATCACGGTGGTCAGGTCCATTTGTGATCACCAAAGTTTTTCCAGATAGAGCCGTTGAGATACATGATCCTGACTCCAACAAAACTTTCAAAGTTAAGAACAGGCGTGTTAAGCAACTGGGGAGAACCGTTGGAGCGACAAAAAGAAAGTGTCACACTTTCAGATTCAGCATAACGTTCGAAAAGTCACGTCTAGCTGACGACCATTAAACTTAGCGCTCGCAGGGAGGCAACCCATGCAATTTTTGTATATATTGTGATTTGGTGTGATTTAATTTTGTGTGTTTAGTTTTTGCAGTTTAAGACATTTCAAATGGAAGAAGCTCTCGCAAGTCTTCACAAGCAATTTCCTTCTCTCCCTCAAAAATCTCTGATGAAAGTTTACAAAGCTCGCTTGGAACGAATGAGACTACTAATGATCAAAGGTATTCCTACTGATATTTGTTGGGTAATCGAAGCACGAATCCGTCTAGCAGGTGAGTTTTCTGAGACTTGTAGTTCTTATTTACCTGGTTTTGGAAGAAGCACCTATGCAAAGAAACGTAGAGCTAAGCAAATAGGTGTTTGTTACAAATGTGCGCGTTGGAATTGCAATACTCGTTGTCGTTCTTTAGGAATGGTGTCTGATAATCGTGAAGATAAAATTAAATTCATTAGGGATGGCTTGAGTAAGGAGTCTTTAGATGATATTTCTTCGACTCTTGAGACGCATCCCAGTGGATATGTTCATATAGCCATTCACAAATTACACACACAATTCCAAAAAGAAAGACAACAATTAAGTCTAGGGAATCTGACTCAAAAAGACCCTGTTTGCCAATTTATAAGAAAATTGGATGGGAAGCTTGTTCCTGACGCATAGATGTCAATCAAGCCGTTACTTTTCTTGTACATATTATATCTCTTTGTCTTTTTTTAGTAATTGATTTGTTTTATTTGTTTTTTGTTTTCTCCGACAGGATCCAGATCTTGTTGACTATCACGATCTATTTTATTATTTTGCTACTAATCGTCCTTCGGAAGATACTTGTGCTATTATTTTATTCACCCTTTTCAGGTACTATAAATTCAACTCATCATTGCACTTTTGAAGACATCCATAGTAAAAAAATGGAAGCCACTTCAAGAAGACGAATTGAAAATATTTGTGTGTTTTGCGGTAGTACTGTTGGTACTAAACCACAATACATAGAAGCAGCACAGGAATTGGGTCGAGTCTTAGCAGCAAGGAATATGCATTTAATATATGGCGGAGGCAATCTTGGACTAATGGGGATCGTTTCAAAGGCCGTACAAGAAGGAGGCAGTCATGTTTTGGGAATCATCCCAAAACCCTTGGCAGAGGCTAATCTTATTGGATCATCAAACGGAGAGGAACTGATCGTGCCAGGTATGTCTGAACGACTGGTAGAAATGATTAACCGTTCTGATGCTTTTATTGCTTTGCCAGGTGGCTTGGGTACATTAGAGGAAATTTTTATAGTTCTATCTTGGGCGAACCTGAACATACACCAGAAACCGCTTGGACTGCTCAACGTTGATGGATTTTATGATTTTCTTTGTGTGTTTCTTGATGATGCTCGGAGAAATGGGTTCGTGTCAAAACCTATGAAAGAACTCTCTTTTTACTGCCAGAACTGCTCCAGATCTAATTGATCAACTCATAGCCTATGAACCACAAGTTGACCCTATCATTTCAAAGATAAAATGGTCCGATGATGATCGTGGTAAGAAGCGTCGAATTAATCTGGATCTTAACCTTTAAATTTCTTGTAGAGTTTCAGCTAACCAGGTATTATCTTCTTAATTCTCCTTTTATCTTGTTTGTATTGTGTTTTTATTTTAGTCCAAAATTTTTCGAAAAAATACAAAAAATTAAAAAATTAATAAAAACAAAGGGCATATTTAAAGCTAGGTGATGGTTTGGTGTCTTCCTTCACTCACTACCTTTTTATAAGGAAAAGCTGTGGAGGCACCTAGATAATCATTCACTTGTAGCGTGTTGTGACAGACTAGTTTGGAGGACTCGTTGTTTATTCCTGACAACAAGCGATAAGAGCCTAAGGGGCTTGGGTATTTAAGTGAGCCTCGCTCCACCTTCCCTCTGGGGAATCTACAACGGGAAGTCCATTCGACAGTTAGTCACACACCATAAACTGAGCCTTTGATTAAACTTTTAAAAAAAAAAACATGTAAATTATAGTTATATGACCAGTAGAAATGTTTTGTTGTTATGTTGACTAAAAAGATGAAATTGGTAAGAAATAGCTGTGTAAGGAATTTCCACTCCTGAGACGTATTTCAAACCTAATTCAAAACAAGTTAATTTTTGTTTATTCACTTTTGAATTATTAAATCTGTAAATTCTCCATAAAACTGACTAAAATGAATCTTCATATACTTAGTTAGCAGATATTATCAACATACATGATAACATACAGACATAAGCTAAAATTGAAAAGTTTGTAATATCCAGTACTCTAGTTCATTTGGAGGAAACATCTAAAAAATAGTGATGGAATAAAAAAAAAAAAAAATCTGAGATCCGAGTTATTAAGTCTGTAAGGGTATTTTAATACCTAGTGCCCTAAAACCAACTGGTTTGGGAGTCATTGGCCCAAAACTCGTTACATGGATCAAAAATGATAAAAAATTTATATATATGTATATATATCTGAAGTCTGAGTAATTAAGTCCTTAGAGGTGTCTTAACACCTGATGCCCTAAAGCCAACTGGTTTGGGAGTCACCGACCTAAAGCTCGCTACATAGATGGAAGATATTGTATATAAATAAAAAATAGAAAAAAAATCAAAGAAAAAAATCAAAAAATCAGAAAATTTATTCCATTACTACAAAAAGGTGTGAAATCTAATAGAACTTTAGGACAAAAATATTACTCTCTTATCAACTGCACTTATGACTGTTGTGGGCAAAAAATGAGTTGTTTAATATTTTGTTGACTGTGTATATGAAGAATGGTAAAAATAATCGGAGAATTTACTTATTCAGTAATTTAGAATGAAACAAAACATCTAGTAACTTGGATTAGAAATTTCACCTGATTAGTCACTAACATCTTTATTCTCTTTTCGCTTGTCTTTTTGCTTTTGTGTGCATTAGTTTCACTACCTTTTACTTTTATAAAATGTTTGTGGGTATCATTGCTGTAAACCCTCACGAGACTACAACTCGTCCACTAGGGACACCTAGGGGTTTAAAGGCTTGTTGCATATGCTAAATGCAATCGTGATCCCTACGAAAGTGGCTTAGTTAATTTATTTATGTTATTTTATATTTTGCTCGAGGACTAGCAAAATGTTAGGTTTGGGGGTGTGATGAGTGGTATTTCTATCACTATTTCCCACTCATTTAACCTAATATTTTGTATAGTTTCTTGAGTTTTGTGAATATTTTGATGTGTTTTGTGTGTTATTTTGCAGATAAATAAAGTTTCAGGACATTCTGGAGGTGTTTTGGGGCAAAATGGACAAAACTGGACAAAAAGGGCAAAATCGTCATTTCAGCGTCGCGACGCTGAAGCCTTGCGCGTCGCGACGCCCAGAGTGCGCCGAATCTGCTAAAATGCGCCTGGTCAACGGGTCAGAATTTGAGAAGTTTGACTTTGCTAACGTGCGCCGTGCCACGTGTCACCATCACAGAAGATCTGCTAACGTGCACCGCGTGCCACGTGTCAACAAATCAACGAGCCGCCTTCAGAAGAAGCGCATTGCCACGTGTCGCCACGTCGCCTTCCACATCGTCAGCGTGACGCAAGCAATGACGTCATGAACAGTTGACACGTCAGCGTGACGCAAGCAATGACGTCATGAACAGTGCCACGTCATCGGATAAGATTCTGAGCCGACCAACCAGCGCGTGACACGTGTCGTACTGTACCCAGCGTCGCGACGCTAGTGCAATTTGGGCGTCGCGACGCCGGACCCTTATCCGAGCCTATAAATAGAGATCGAATTTCATTCATGTTCATTCTCTCATTCTTCAGTTCTAAATCTAGAGATCTCTCTCTCTAATTTTAAATTCAAGTTTTTAATATCTTAAAAGTAATTTCTTTCTTAACTTTTTCGGAAATTACTATTAGGTAACTTATCTTACCTATTAAGAAAAACTTCTCTACTATTTAATATATAATCTCCCTAAATAAAATATAATCTATTTAAAATTTGACTTAATGAGATACCGCCATAATGGTCGGTTGGTTATTAAAATTTCTATTCCGCCTTTATGGCTGGTATATTGTTGTTCCGCCTTTATGGCTGGTATATTGTTGTTCCGCCTATATGGCTGGTTTATCTTGATTCCGCCTTTATGCTGGTTTATTAACAAATATTACCGCCTTTATGGCTGGTTGGAAAATTATCACAAGTTTATATATTATATAATGGGAGATATCTAAATAGTAATTAGTAAAAGTTAATTCCTTTTACCTTAGCATTTCATTTCATTGCATTTCTACTTTAACCACAATTTTACTTTCGGCATTTTTTACTTTATGTATTTTATTTTTTACTAGCCCTAGCTATGTGTCATAACTAAGTTAGTATCTAGGGTTGTGATGAAATTCAATATCACGGGTTATAAGGGTTAGATTATAATTTGGGTAATATAAAAGAGTTATTTATTGAGTCTTAATCTTAATGCTTTTTATTAACTGGCCATTAATAAAATTGACTAAATAAAACTTAAAATGAACTAGACATAGAGATTTTAAGTTAAAGACCACAGACTTAACAACCCACGATCTTCTTTAAGGATAGATAAACCTTTAATAGATTTCCTTACAGGATAGGAATATACCTGTTGGGCGGGGGTAATCATAATTGGAATTCAATCTTAATGAATCTAGGTAATTTAATTGACATAGACATATGGTTCAATTTGATTATTCTAGGTATTTGTAAATGATCGTTCGAAAGAGGCTTTTACATAATTTAGTATTCCAGATTAATAACTCAATATTTTACCCAACTATGATTTAACTACTTCATCATTTAATAAGTATTGGAGAATTCACAACCCTAGATAGTTTTAATTCTCATTAATCTACTCTCAATTCTTTTACTTGTTTTAAATTTAGAATCATCGTCATTTTAATCAAACAACTTGTTAGATATCAGTAATCACTTAACCTCATAAAATTAATAGAATAGGTAATAAGTCCTCGTGGGATCGATATCTTTTTATACTACTTGAACGATACGTGCGCTTGCGTTTAACGTGTGTGATTACGCCGGTCAAGTACCAGATTAACCTCTTCAATGATAAACTCAAGCTACTTGTGTAACCCTGACATCTTCGACAAGTTCAGGATTTCGCTTTCGCTTGGAATATATCTAGTATCATATATAAATCGGCATAAATAAGTATTCTTCGGTATATCCTCACAGAATCTTTGGCACGTTCTTGGATGTAGTCATAGAAAGATATCCATAAATCGTATTGACAAGACAGACTATGTAACATGCATCAATACATAATTAACATACAACCTTATTAATTAGAGATTTTTCACAAAGATGCTTTTATTTTATTAATCAATTAAATAAACACATGCATGTATAAAGTAAGATTAAATTAAACATTGAATTTAAAGGCATAATCTTATCGAGTGTTCATAATCAGACTCGTTCTGATACCATTTTGTAGGGGTTTTATTGGGAATATCTGGTAACGCAGCGGAACGCAGAAATCAAAATTTTCCGATTTCAATAATTTTTCTTGGATCAATTAAATAAACTTATTTACACTACAAGAAATTACAGTTTTAGTGACGGAATTTAGTGACAGAATATTCCGTTTCAAATTTTAACGACAAAATTGAGACGAAATTGAAACGGATAATGAAATTAGAGACGTAATTTAGCGACAAAAAAATTTCATCTCTAATTAGAGACGGAAACAAACTTCCGTCGCTAATTAGAAACAGATTATTATTCCGTCGCTACTTTCATCTAGAAACGGAATTTTTCCGTCGCTATTTAGAAATGGAATTTTTATTACATCGCTAAATAGAAACATAATCTTTATTCCGTCGCTAATTTTAAATTTTCATTTTTATTTTAATTTAATTTCTAAAACAATTGGTAATTAGAAAGGAATTTTTTCGTCGCTAATTAGAAACGGATTGAAAATTCCATCACTAATTAGAAACGAAATAAATTCCGTCGCTAATTAGAAACATAATTAAAATTTTGTCGCTAATTAGAAATAGAATTAAAATTCCGTAGCTAATTTTAATTTTCATTTTAATTTTAATTTTAATTGGTAATTAGAAACAGAATTTTTCCGTCGCTAATTAGGAACGAAATTAAATTCCGTAGCTAATTAGAAACATAATTAAAATTCCGTACCTAACTTTAAATTTTCATTTTTATTTTAATTTTAATTCGTAATTAGAAACATAATTTTTTCGTCTCTAATTAGAAACGGAATTAAAATTCCGTAGCTAATTAGAAAAGAAATTAAAATTCCGTAGCTAATTTTAAAATTTTCAATCCCCAAAAAATTTAATCCTTTCGGCGCCAATTTTTTTTTTTTAAAAAAAATAGAGACGGATTTTCCGTCGCTAATTAGAAATGGAATTAAAATTCAGTCGCTAATTAGAAACATAATTAAAATTCCGTAGCTAATTAGAAACAAAATTAAAATTCCGTAGCTAATTTTAAAATTTTCAATCCCCCAAAAAATTTGATCCTTTCGGCGCCACTTTTTTTTTTTTAAAAAAATAGAGACAGATTTTCCGTCGCTAATTAGAAATGGAATTATAATTCCGTAGCTAATTTATAAAATTTTCAATCCCTCCAATATTTTCAAAAATTCCCTCTCTTACGAAAATTTCAAATGTCTATAAAATTTACAAATCTTCCCGCTTCTCTTATCTTTTCCTCTATATATACACCACAATCTTTTTAAATCTCAACTCCAATACATCATCCAAAGTTTTCCTACTCAATTCCATATACCATCAAATTTTTATTTTCCTACTCAATTCCATATACCATCAAATTTTTTCATACCTCAACTCTCATTATCAATCTCTCATTTTTCTTATCTCCACTTTTAAAATTTCCTAAGAAACAAACACTAATATATTTTTTTTGGTTTAAAGTGGCGTAAATGGATGGTGGTGTGTCGAAGCTTGTGGTGGACATTACAGTGTCTTGTGAATTGAAGATTTATATATAAAATTAAAAAAAGTCAATTTTTTAAACTTTTCTACCATTCAAAAATTTTAAAATTTTCCCTTCTAAAAATTTAAAAATTTACTCTCTCTACAATTTATAAATTTCTCACATCTATATAATTATAAAATTTCACACCTCTCTAAAATTTTAAAATTTTTTCCTTTCTAAAATTTTAAAAGTTTCATGCATATTTAAAATTTTTAAATTTCCCGCCTCTCTAAAATTATAAAATTTTCGTTTTTAATTTTTTTTTTTTTTTAAATATATAGCTATGAAATAGCTATGGAAATTCCGTCTCTAATTAGCAACGAAATCTTTATTCCATCATTAAATTGTGACAAAAATTTCGTTTCTATTTAGAGACGGAAATACTTCCGTCGCTAAATAGAAACAGAAAATCCGTCGCTATTTATTCCATCGCTATTTAGAGACGGAATTTCCGTCGCTATATAGAGACGGAATAAAATTCCGTCGCTAATTTTAGCGACGGATGAAATATTTCCGTCGCTATTTTTTTACGACCAACAAAATAGAGACAAAATTTTTCCGTCGCTAGTGGTCAGTTAGCTACGGATTTTTCCGTCGCTATTTGACAGTTTTCTTGTAGTTTTATTTAATTACCTAATACTTAAAACTGAAATTTGACTCAAGAAATCATATTTCTTGAAAATTACCGTTTGACCCCTATACTTTATATTTTGTTCATTTTAGTCCTAAAATTGTCAAAAATAATTTTGGATGATTCCAAATCAGTTCTAAAATGATTTCCAACATGTCCAATCCAACAAAAAAAAATTGCAACAAAAACCCCAAAAATCTTATATTGCCGAACAGTCCCTGAATTTCCAAGATTTATAATTTGTCCATTTTTGTTCAAAACATGTCAAGATCAAATCCAATCAACCCAAAAATTAATATGCATAATATACACATCATAATACATCACATATATGAAAATCCCAAATTTGGAAAGGGTTATGAACCCTAATTTTATAATTTCTTCAAATTGATAAATTACACCAAATTAATTAAATCCAACACTTTAATTCAATCTTTACCACACCAAACAAGTCTTACCACC
Organism: Zanthoxylum bungeanum; assembly: GCA_019454045.1. NCBI lineage: Eukaryota > Viridiplantae > Streptophyta > Magnoliopsida > Sapindales > Rutaceae > Zanthoxylum > Zanthoxylum bungeanum. The sequence continues at coordinate 74,381 of SKCR01021106.1, forward strand.
ATGAAACAACTCAAGAACAATTCTAGGTCATAAATGAGTGGCTTAGCAACTCTAGAATGTCAACTTTATTACTAATTAATTAAAAGAGAGCTTAAGAACTTATTTCAAGCAAGCACTCACTTTGTTATCATACAGCTTTCATCTTTCAAACAAGTTCATAACCAATTAATAACAAACTAAACGTTTAGAGACAACATACTAGCATCACATGTTGAAGCTAAGCATGATAGAATCAATTCTTAGTTGAAAGGTTTAAGAAAAAATTTACAAAATCCAAATATTTTCAAGCCTTTTTCTCTTTGTTCTTCAACTTTGCTCTCAAATTTCTTTTGTTATGTTTTTTGTAACTTTACCTAATGAATGAAAAAGAAAAAAAACAATTTATACTCCCCAATTTTAGCCTTGGCAGAATTTTAGGAGATAAAATAAATATCTAGATATTTTTTTTTCAATTAATTCATTAATCAACTTGCGTATATGATCATTACTTCATTTAATGATTTACAACAAGTTAAATAAAACAACTAACGTCATTTCCTAAAGTTATCATAACTAAAGATATTTATATTTTTTAATTACTTTAATTATTTAACAATTAAATAATTAGATATTTTAAATATATGTATTATATTTACTTTAAATAATCAAATATATATATATATATATATATTTATTATATATATCAAATATAAAAATTTGACATTTAATTAATGTGTATTAATAAAATCATTCATTAAATACAAATACACATTAATTATGAATGACCATTAGATCCATTTGTATGTATTTTTCGTTTAACCGTTAAATAACTTATAAATAATCAATATTATTCATAATAGTTCTAGTGCTATACGAGTATATTTCACTAGTGAGACTCTCTAGATTCAGGCATATCAGTCATGAAATCCAATTTCGTATCCATAATTTACCTACCAGTAAATTATGACGACCACATATAAACTCGTTTAATCATATTTGTCGAGGTCATGGCATATGTTTAATTCCTCCATCACAGGTATCCGGATATATCCCAAAGATATAGATGTAAACGTCAAATCTCTATAAGGAAAATCCCGTCGACGTCTCTATAAGCAATCTCTAAAAGAACACTTAGAACTTATTTCTAAAGTGTACCACGGGCCCATGGTTTATACCTGATTGCTAATTATATATGGACTACCTATGCTCTGTACACAGAACTGACGGATCCTATCTTGACACACATAGGACACCATGAGTATCTGTCCACACCCAATGAATAGGCAGAGGTCTGATCTAAATTGATCGATGACGTGACTGTCATCTAAGTGTGGAAGATTGACCGGCGTAAACACACACGTATAACGCAAGCGCACGTATCGTTCAAGTAGTATAAAAAGTATCGATCCCACGAGGACTTAATACCTAATCTATTAATTTTATGAGGTCAAATGATTACTAGTATCTAACAGTTTGATTGATTGATTTGAAATGGTGATGATTCTAAATTTAAAAACAAGTAAATAAAATTGCACAAAAGTAGATTTAAGAAAATTCAATATTAGAAAACTATCTAGGGTTGTGAATCGTTCTAATATCTTTTAAAAGATGAAGTGGTTATTTCATGGTTGTGTAATAAATCGGTTCACTAACCTGGAACACTAAATTATGCAAAAGCCTCTGTCGATGGTCAGACGCAAATACCCAGTTTAACCCAATGAACCATATGTCTATGTCAACCAAATTATCTAGATTCATTAGTTTAAGTTCCAATTATGGCTACCCCCCCCGCCCGACATGTATATGTCTACGCTGTAAGGAAATCTATTAAAGGGTTATCTATCCTCAAGGAAGATCGTGGGCTATTAAGTCTAAGGCTGAAACCTAAAATTCATTTGTCAAGTTTATTTTAGATTTACCACATCAATCTTATTGGTGATCAGACAACAAGAAGCATTAAGCTTAAGACTTAATAAGTAAACCTTTAAATTACCCAAACTATAAAATAACTCCTTATAAACCGGTGATATTAGAATTCATCACAACCCCAGATAACTAACTTAGTTACGACACATAATTAGGGCTAGTAAAAACTTAAAAGTAGAAGACATAAAGTAAAAATGCTGAAAAGTAATTGCGGTAAAGTAAAAGCTGAAAAGTAAATTACAATAAAATAAAATGCTAAGGTAAAAGGATCAACTTTTACTATTTACTATTTAGATATCTCCATTAATATAATATATTAACTTGTGATTATTTTACCAACCGTCCATATAGGCGGTAACCTGATTAAGTCAAATTAAGTCCAACCAGCCATAAAGGCGGAACCAAAATAAACCTGCCATATAGGCGGTAAGAAAATTTAATTACCAACCGACCAATCTGGCGGTATCCTTGATTATTCAGGTTTAAACCAGATTAAAATGAATTACCAACCAACCAATATAGCGGTATCCTTTTTAAGTCAAATTTTAAATAGTGAATATATTATATTTAAGGGAGATTAATCTAATAGCAATAGTAAAAGAATTACCTTTCACCTTAGCAGGAGGAAGTTACCTCCTCATGGTGAATAGTAAAAACTGTAAAAATAAAGAAAGTAAATTACTATTATTACAGAAGGTAATTAAAATTAATTGCAAAACTAAAATTTAAAAGAAACTAGATAGAAAACTCTCTATTTACATCAGAGAAATTAGAGAGGAAGGTACATCTGAAACTGAAATTTCGAGCTCTATTTATAGGTCTCGGTGAGCCCCTCGCGTCGCGACGCGCAAGTTCCTTCTTGCGTCGCGACACGATGACGTGGCAGCTCCTGGTTCGTCAGCTTCAAATTCTTATCTGACACGTGGCGATTCAGATAAAGATATAAGGTGACACGTGGCAAGGTGGCTGGCAACTCAATGATTATGCTGCCGTGGCGATGACATGGCGCTAACGTGGCGACGCATGGCGAAAGTGACTGTCGGCACCATAGAATGATGACTCGTGGCATGCTGTGATTGGCTGATGATGACGTGGCACTTTGGCTCGGTCAACCGTTGATGTGTATGATGACGTGGCAGACACATGGCGACACGTGGCGATGACGACTGTCGGCACCGTAGGATGATGACACATGGCACGACACACGTTAGTAGATCTGCTGTGATAGCGACACGTGGCACGTCGCTCGTTAGCAAAGTCAAAATTCTCACATTCTGACTTATGGACCCGGCGCACGTTAGCATTGTTCAGCGCACGTTAGGCGTCGCGACGCGCAGAATTACTAAAATGCCCTTTTGTCCAATTTTCACTGTTTTGGGCCCAAATCACCTCCAGAGAGTCCTGAAACTTTATTTATCTACAAAATAACACAAAACACATCAAAATATTCACAAAAATCAAGAAACTATACAAAATATTAGGTTAAATGAGTGGGAAATAGTGATATAATTACCACTCATCACACCCCCAAACCTAACATTTTGCTAGTCCTCGAGCAAAACACAAAATAAAATAATATAAACATCTTTAAAATAAAATTTAACTAAGCCACTTTCGTAGGGATCACGGTTGCATTTAGCATATGCAACAGGCTTTTAAACCCCTAGGTGTCATTAGTGGACGAGTTGTAGTCTTGTGAGGGTTTACAACAATGATACCCACAAACATTTTACAAAAGTAAAAAGGTAGTGAAACTAATGCACACAAAAGCAAAAAGACAAGAGAAAAGAGAATAAAGAAGTTAGTGACTAATCAGGTGAAACTTCTATTAAAAGTTACTAGTTGTTTTCTTTCTTTCTAAATTACCGAATAAGTAAATTCTCCGATTATATTTACCATTCTCCATATACACAGCCAACAAAATATTAAACAACTCATTTTTGCCCACAACAGTCATAAGTGCAGTTGATAATAGAGTAATATTTTTGTCCTAAAGTTTTATCAGAATTCACACCTTTTTATAGTAATGGAATAATTCTTCTGATTCTTCTGATTTTTTCTTTGATTTTAGAATTTTTTTTTATTTATATACAATATCTTCCATCTATGTAGCCAGTGTTGGGTCGATGGCTCCCAAACCAATTGGCTTTAGGGCACCAGGTGTTAAGACACCCCTACAGACTTAATTACTCAGACTTCAGATATATATATTTTTGCAGCATCCTTGATCCATGTAGCGAGCTTTGGGCCAGTGACTCCCAAACCAGTTGGCTTTAGGGCACTAGGTGTTAAAACACCCTTACAGACTTAATAACTCGGATCTCAGATGTTTTTTTTTACTCCATCACTTTTTGAGATGCTTCCTCCAATTAAACTAGAGCACTGAATATTACAAACTTTTCAATTTTAGCTCATGTCCGTATGTTACAATGCATGTTGATAATATCTGCTAACTGAGCATATGAATATCCATTTTAGTCAGTTTTATGGAGAATTTACAAATTAAATAATTTAAAATGAAATAAACAAAAACAAACTTTTTCAAAAATGGTTTGAGATACGTCTCAGGAGTGGAAATTCTTACACAGCTATCTCTTACCAATTTCACATTTTTAGTTAAAATAAAAACACAAAAACACAAAATTTTTTGTAATTTTTGAAAATTTTAATTTTTTTTTTGTATTTTTCGAAAAAAAATTTGGACTAAAAATAAAAACAACACACAAACTAAAAACAAGGTACTGATCAACTAATTTCCTCCCCCAAACCTAAATGAGACATTGTCCCCAATGTCTTAAACAGTAGAAGAAGAGTTTAGAAGATAATATCTGGTTAGCTGAAATTCTACAGGAAATTAAAGGTTAAGATCCAGATTAATCCGACGCCTCTTACACGATCGTCCTCGGACCAATTTATATTTGAAAGGATAGGGTCAACTTTTGGTTCATAGGCTAAGAGTTGGTCTATTAGATCCGGAGCAGTTTTGGCAGTATAGAGGAGTTCTTTCATAGGTTTTGACACGAACCCATTTCTCCGAGCATCATCAAGAAACACACAGAGAAAATCATAAAATCCTTCAACGTTGTACAGTCCAAGCGGTTTCTGGTGTATGTTCAGGTTCGCCCAAGATAACACTATAAAAATTTCCTCCAATGTGCCCAAGCCACCTGGCAAAGCAATAAAAGCATCAACACAGTTAATCATTTCTACCAATCGTTCAGACATACCTAGCACGATCAGTTCCTCTCCGTTTGATGGTTCAATAAGATTTGCCTCTGCCAAGGGTTTTGGGATGATTCCCAAAACGTGACTGCCTCCTTCCTGTACGGCATTTGAAACGATCCCCATTAGTCCAAGATTGCCATCGCCATATACTAAGTGCATATTCCTTGCAGCTAAGACTCGACCCAATTCCTGTGCTACCTCTACGTATTGTGGCTTAACACCAACACTAGTACCGCAAAACACACATATGTTTTCAACTCGTCTTTTTGAAGTGGTTTCCATGTTTTACTCTAGATGTCTTCAAAAGTGCAATGATGAGTTGAATTTATAACACCTGAAAAGGGTGAGTAAAATAATAGCACTAGTACCTGCCAAATGACAATTATTAGTTAATAGTAAAATAAATCGTGATAGTCAAAAAGGTCTGGATCCTGTCGGAGAAAATAAAAGAAAACAACAAAACAAATCACAATTATTAGGAAAAGATAAAGAGATATAATATGTACAAGAAAATTAGCGGCTTGATTGACGTCTATGCGTCAGGGACAAGCTTCCCATCCAATTTTCTTATAAATTGGCATACATGGTCTTTTTGAGTCAGATTCCCGAGGCTTAATTGTTGTCTTTCTTTTTGAAATTGTGTATGTAATTTGCGAATGGCTATATGAACATATCCACTGGGATGCGTCTCAAGAGTCGAAGATATATTATCTACAGACTCCTTACTCAAGCCTTCCCTAATGAATTTAATTTTATCTTCGCGATTATCAGACACCATTCCTAAAGAACGACAACGAGTATTGCAATTCCAGCGTGCACATTTTTAACAAACACCCATTTGCTTAGCTCTACGTTTCTTTGCATAGGTGATTCTTCCTAAACCAGGAAGATGTGAATGAAATAAAAGATTTAGAAGACTCACCTGCCAATCAGACCCGTGCTTCAATTACCCAACGGATATCATTAGGAACACCATGGATCGTTAGTAATCTCATATGTTCCAAGCGAGCTTTGTAGACTTTCATCATAGAGTTTTGAGGGAGAGAAGGAAATTGCTTGTGAAGTTTTACGATAACTTCTTCCATCCTGAAATGTCTTAATCTGCAAAAACTAAACACACCAAATTAAATCACACCAAATCACAATATATACACAAATTGCATGGGTTGCCTCCCTGCTAGCTCTAAGTTTGAAGTATTCAGCTAGACGTGACTTCTCGATCGTTAGGCTGGATCTGAAAGTGTGACACTTTATTTTTGTCACTCAAACGATTCTCCTCAGTAGTGCTTGACACGTGACTCTTAACCTTAATGTTTTGTTGGTGTTGGGATCCAGTAACTAAACAGCTCCATATGGTAAAACCTGAGTGATCACAAATGGACCTGACCACCTTGATTTCAACTTTCCAGGGAAAAGTTTCAACCGTGAATTTTACAACAACACTTGCTGCCTTGGTTCCAACTGTCTGTGTACTATTTTTCGATCATGCCATTTCTTGGTCTTTTCTTTGTACAATCTGGCATTCTCATAAGCCTGTAAACGGAATTCCTCAAATTCATTGAGTTGGTGAAGTCATTTCTCTCCTGCAGCTTGTGAATCAAGATTCAACTTCTTCAGTGCCCAGTACGCCTTGTGTTCAAGCTCAACTGGCAGATGGCACGCTTTTCCAAACACCAATCGATATAGGGACATACCAATGGGTGTCTTGTAAGCTGTTCGGTAGGCCCATAATGCATCATCTAGTTTTGTAGACCAATCTTTCCTTGTTGATCCAACAATTCTTTCCAAGATTCTTTTGATTTCCCTGTTTGAAACTTCAACCTGTCCGTTTGACTGTGGATGGTAAGTAGTGGCAACCTTGTGAGTAACTCCGTATTTGGATATGAGTGCATCAAAGTATCTGTTATAGAAATGTGAGCCACCATCACTGATAATTACCTGAGGTGTTCCGAACCGAGTGAAAATATTCTTTTCAGGAATTTGATCACCACTTTTGAATCATTGGATGGTAGTGCAATTGCTTCAACCCATTTGGAGACGTAGTCTACAGCAACCAAGATGTACATGTTTCCGAATGATGGAACAAAGGGTCCCATGAAATCTATACCCCACATATCGAATATCTCCACTTCCAGAATGTTTTGCAACTTTCCTTCATTTCTCTTCGAAATATTCCCCATTCTCTGGCACCTGTCACATTGAAGAGCAAAAAGATAAGCATCTTTAAAAAGAGTGGGCCAGAACAAACCTGATTGTAGGACTTTGGCTGCAGTTTTATTTCTGCTGAAGTGTCCGATGTATGGTGATGAATGACAGTGTTGCAGAACACTGTTGACCTCCTCTTGTGGAACACACCGTCTCAATAATTGATCAGCACACCGTTTGAACAGGTATGGCTCATCCCAGACATAGTGCTTGACTTCTTTGAAGAATTTCTTCCATTGCTGAGTTGTCCATTCCAACGGCCATTTTCCTAACACAATCTAGTTGACATAGTCAGCATACCAAGAGGCATCTTGCTGTTTCATGGCAAACAGTTGTTCATCTAGAAAAGTTTCTTTGATTAACAGATCTTTGCCAGCTGTTTCTCCATTCTCGAGCCTCGATAGATGATCTGCCACTTGGTTTTCTCTCCCTTTCCTGTCTTTGATCTCCACGTCAAATTCTTCCAGAAGAAGTATCCAACGAATCAATCTGAGTTTGGCATCTTTCTTCATGATCAGATATTTGATTGCTGAATGATTTGTGTAGACCACCACTTTGGGACCCAGCAGATATGAGCGAAATTTGTCAAAAGGATACACAACTGCGAGCAACTCATTTTCAGTGGTTGTGTAGTTGAGTTGAGCTTCATTCAAAGTTATACTGGAGTAGTAAATGCTGTGGAAATTTTTTGCTTTGCGTTGTCCCAAAACTCACATTACTTCAAATGGAAGGGTCCAGTCTGGTGCTACAATGATGGGGGCAGAAATCAGCTTATGTTTTAAGATCTCAAAAGCTTTCTGGCATTCTTTGGTGAAGTTGAAAGGCACATCCTTCTCCAGAAGATTGCACAGAGGTTTAGCAATCTTGGAAAAGTCTTTGATAAATCTCCTGTAAAAACCTACATGTCCAAGAAAACTCCGAATCCCTTTTACAGATGTCGGCGGAGGTAGTTTTTCAATTGTTTCAATCTTTGATTTGTCTACCTCAATTCCTTTTTGTGAGATCCGGTGTCCAAGAACAATGCCCTCCTGTACCATGAAATGGCATTTCTCCCAATTGATCACCAGATTTGTATCTTCGCACCTTTGTAACACCTGTTCCAAATTTTGCAAGCAGTGGTCAAATGAGTCTCCAAACACAGAAAAGTCATCCATGAAAACCTCCATACTCTGCTCCAACATGTCTGAGAAGATGGCCATCATACAACGCTGAAATGTAGCAGGGGCATTACATAATCCAAATGGCATCCTACGGAAAGCAAAAGTACCACATGGACATGTAAATGTAGTTTTCTCCTGGTCTTCTGGTGCGATGGCAATCTGATTGTACCTTGAATATCCGTCCAGAAAGTAATAGAACTCATGTCCTGCCAGTCTGTCTAACATCTGGTCAATGAATGGTAGCGGAAAATGATCATTTCTCGTGGCTTTGTTCAGCTTCCGGTAGTCCATGCATACTCTCCATCCAGTCATCGTTCTTGTTGGAATCAGCTCGTTCTTTTCATTTGTGACAATATTAATTCATCCTTTCTTCGGCACACACTGTATAGGACTTACCCAACTGCTGTCTGAGATGGGGTAAATGATGCCAGTATCCAACCATTTCATGATTTATTTCTTCACGACTTCCTTCATGATTGGATTGAGTCTCCATTGATGCTCCACTGTGGGTTTGTACTCATCATTCATCAGAATCTTGTGCATGCAAAATGATGGACCAATGCCTCAAATGTCTGCTATAGTCCAGCCAATGGCTCTTTTGTGCTCTCGTAATACTCTCAGTAACTTTTCTTCATGCTCCAATGTTAGTGAAGAAGAAATAATAACAGGTAATTCAGAAGAGTTTCCAAGAAATGCATACCTAAGATGGCTCGGAAGTAACTTCAGCTCCAGCTGTAGTGGTTCTTCAATCGAAGCCTTGATTCGATCTTTCTTTGGCAGTTCCAAGCTTTCAACTGGTGGTGTTGATTTGAATCAGAATGGTTTGTCAAGGTAGTTGATACATTCCAGGATTTCAGCATCTAGCTCGCTGTCAGTCATGTTGGTGATGCAAGCTTCAAGTGTATCCGTGGGATTTGGCTCAGTATTCTGAACGATACTATCAACAACATCAAATCTGAAGCATTCTTCTTCCTTTTCATCACTCGGGAATTTCATGGCTTTGAAAACATTAAAGGTAACTTCTTGGTCCTGCACTTTCATGGTCAGTTCTCATTTTTGCACATCAATCACAGTTTTACCTGTAGCCAAGAATGGTCTCCCAAGAATGATAGGTACTTCTTTGTCTTCTTCCATGTCAAGGATGATGAAATCTGCTGGGAGAATGAGTTTGTCAACTTTGACCAACACATCTTTAACAACACCTCTTGGAAATGCTAGTGTTCGATCAGCAAGTTGCAACGAGACTGAGGTAGGCATTGCTTCTCCAATTTGTAGTTTCCTGTAAATAGAAAAAAGGCATCAAGTTAACACTATCTCCTAAATCATATAAAGCCTTACCGATGTAATGTTCTCCAATGGTGCATGGGATAGTGAAACTGCCATGATCTTTCAACTTCGGGGGAAGTTTCCTCTGAATGATGGCACTGCATTCTTTCGTTAATGCTACTGTCTCGTAGTCTCCCAATCTCTGTTTTCCTGAAAGAATGTCTTTCATAAATTTGACATAGCTGGGCATTTCTTCCAAGGCTTCTGCAAATGGAATGTTGATGTGCAGCTTTTTGAAAATCTCCAAGAAACGAGCAAACTGCTTGTCCAGTTTGTTTTTCTGAAGTCGCTGAGGAAAATGTGGAGGTGGAATGATTTGATCTTTTTCTTTTTCCTTTGCTTCTTTTTCCTCCGTCTGTTGCCCTGTTTCTTTTGAAACTTCCTCAATTGTTGACTTGATTCCAACATCTTTGTTGATTTCAGTACCACTTTTCAAGGTGATGGCTTGACATTGCTCATTCCATCGGTTCCTTGGATTGGGTTCTGTGTTACTGGGAAGATTACCTAGCGGTCTGTAACTTTGAGCATTGGCCAGTTGTCCGATTTGATTCTCCAGTGCTTTCATGGAAGCAGATTGGCTCTGAAAGATAGCATCATATGCTGCTTGTTACTTTTTGAACATCTTTGCAATCCATTCTTTCATTTATGGTTCTTTTTCATGTTCCTGGTCTTTGTTCTATTGTTGAAATCCTGGTGGTGGATAGTTCTGCTGTTGAAATCCAGGCGGTGGATTGTTCTTTTGTCCTGAATTGTTTCTCCATGAAAAATTGGGATGATTCCTCCACCTTGGGTTATAGGTGTTGGAATATGGATTGTTCCCTGTCTGTTGAAATTGTTGACATAATTCATCGTCTCTTCAAGTTGGTTTGGTTCTGGTGCTCCTCCATATTCTGAACTTGTGGATCCAGTGCTGAGAGTCTCCATGAATTTGCATATCTGATCCAGCTTGGCGTTGACTGCTGTATTGGCTCGACTTTCATAAATTCCTGCAATTCTTTGGATCATGCTCTTTTCTGTTGGCCACAAGGAATTATTGTTGGCCATTTCTTCGATTAGGTCCCAAGCTTGATCTTCTCATTTTGCCATTAAAGCTCCTCCAGCAGCAGCATCGATTGTGGTTCTCATCAGTCCAGAAAGTCCATTATAGAATGTTTGGACTTGAAGCCATTTTGGAATCTCATGGTGAGGACATTTCCGGAGCAAATCTTTGTACCTTTCCCAAGCTTCGTAGAGAGTTTCTGAGTCTTGTTGCACAAAGGATGTGATGTCATTAATCAGTTTTCCAGTTCTGGCTGGTGGAAAGTACTAGTCTCATTACTTCTTCAGCTTCTCGGTTGTAATTGAAAGTGCCGTAAACTTCCAGGAAGTTGCTGATGTGGGCATTAGGATCTTCAGTTACATTCCCTCCAAACTGAACTGACTGCTGAATCATCTGAATGCATGTTTTGATGTCACCTGTATTTGCTGGTAAGGGAGGAAATACAATACAATAAATGAGTCTGTCAACCACCTGAATGGTTCTGTCTCGAATGGGAATCGGTGGTGCAACGTTCAAAGGTTCAAGTTCCATGTTAATGATTGCTTCTTGGCCTTCTCGCCTTTCCCTTCTCAACTGTCTGATGGTTCTTTCAATTTCTGGGTCAAGCGGTCGGAGTTCAAAGCTTCTGGTTCGTCTCATGTAGTTTCTGGGAACCTGAAACACAAGAAAAAAACAATAAGTAAAAAGAAATTAGATACAAGTAACGTATCTAACCCCAAAATAATAGTGAAAGATAAATAAGTCCCCGGCAACGGCGCGAAAAACTTGACCGGCGTAAACACACACGTATAACGCAAGCGCACGTATCGTTCAAGTAGTATAAAAAGTATCGATCCCACGAGGACTTAATACCTAATCTATTAATTTTATGAGGTCAAATGATTACTAGTATCTAACAGATTGATTGATTGATTTGAAATGGTTATGATTCTAAATTAAAAACAAGTAAATAAAATTGCACAAAAGTAGGTTTAAGAAAATTCAATATTAGGAAACTATCTAGGGTTGTGAATCGTTCTAATATCTTTTAAAAGATGAAGTGGTTATTTCATGGTTATGTAATAAACCCAATTGAACCATATGTCTATGTCAACCAAATTATCTGGATTCATTAAGTTTAAGTTCCAATTATGCCTACCCCCGCCCGACAGGTATATGTCTATCCTATAAGGAAATCTATTAAAGGGTTATCTATCCTCAAGGAAGATCGTGGGCTATTAAGTCTAAGGCTGAAACCTAAAATTCCTTTGTCAAGTTTATTTTAGATTTACCACATCAATCTTATTGGTGATAAGACAACAAGAAGCATTAAGCTTAAGACTTAATAAGTAAACCTTTAAATTACCCAAACTATAAAATAACCCCTTATAAACCGGTGATATTAGAATTCATCACAACCCCAGATAACTAACTTAGTTACGACACATAACTAGGGCTAGTAAAAACTTAAAAGTAAAAGACATAAAGTAAAAATGCTGAAAAGTAATTGCGGTAAAGTAAAAGCTGAAAAGTAAATTACAATAAAATAAAATGCTAAGGTAAAATGATCAACTTTTACTATTTACTTTTAGATATCTCCCTTAATATAATATATTAACTTGTGATTATTTTACCAACCGTCCATATAGGCGGTAACCTGATTAAGTCAAATTAAGTCCAACCGGCCATAAAGGCGGAACAAAAATAAACCTGCCATATAGGCGGTAAGAAAATTTAATTACCAATCGACCAATCTAGCGGTATCCTTGATTAGTCAGGTTTAAACCAGATTAAAATGAATTACCAACCGACCAATATAGCGGTATCCTTTTTAAGTCAAATTTTAAATAGTGAATATATTATATTTAAGGGAGATTAATCTAAATAGCAATAGTAAAAGAATTACCTTTCACCATTAGCAGGGGGAAGTTACCTCCTCATGGTGAATAGTAAGAACTGTAAAAGTAAAGAAAGTAAATTACTATTATTACAGAACCTAATTAAAATTAATTACAAAACTAAAATTTAAAAGAAACTAGATAGAAAACTCTCTATTTACATCAGAGAAATTAGAGAGGAAGGTACATCTGAAACTGAAATTTCGAGCTCTATTTATAGGCCTCGGTGAACCCCTCGCGTCGCGACGCGCAAGTTCCTTCTTGCGTCGCGACGCGATGACGTGGCATCTCCTGGTTCGTCGGCTTCAGATTCTTATCTAACACGTGGCGACTCAGATAAAGAGATAAGGTGACACGTGGCAAGGCGGCTGGCAACTCAATGATTGTACTGACGTGGCGATGATGTGCCGACACGTGGCGAAAGTGACTATCGGTACCATAGAATGATGACACGTGGCACGCTGTGATTGGCTGATGATGAAGTGGCACTTTGACTCGGTCAACCGGTGATGTGGATGATGATGTGGCAGACACATGGAGTGACACGTGGCGACACGTGGTGATGGCGACTGTCGGCACCGTATGATTATGACACGTGGCATGGCGCACGTTAGCAGATCAGATGTGATGGCGACACATGGCACGGTGCACGTTAGCAAAGTCAAACTTCTCAGATTCTGACTTGTGGACCCGGCGCACGTTAGGAGTCACGACGCCAAAGGCTTGCGCGTCGCGACTCGCAGAATTACGAAAATGCCTTTTTGTCCAATTTTCACTATTTTGGGTACAAATCACCTCCAGAGAGTCCTGAAACTTTATTTATCTACAAAATAACACAAAACACATCAAAATATTCACAAAACTAAAGAAACTATACAAAATATTAGGTTAAATGAGTAGGAAATAATGATATAATTACCATTCTTCAAAGATATCTCATGTGCCCACAGTGGTATCTTAAGTTGAAGAATCACTTTTGTTACTCAACCCGAGAAGATTCTCATTATCATTGGTGTACTATCCTCTAAGAGTCTTCGGTGAGTCGTTCAGTGTTTATCCGCTATAAACACCTACATGTCTATACGTGTCTCGAAGACTGATGGTTCATTGAGAAACCATTGGAATCCAGTTTTCCAGTATACGACATGTACCGGTCTCAACGGGTTTACTTTACTGACCAAATAGTGTAAACCTTGACCAGGAACAGTCTAAGAATGACAACGTCATGATATACTCAATGTCAGTTATGACGCTTTTACAATAGTATCGTAACTAATCATTCTAAGGTCAATTACGTCTTTACCATATAAAGAGATATATTATATTATAGAAACTGCTTATTTTATTCATAATAAAACGTTTACAAGAGTATTTACACGGAAATACAACAGGGAATTGACGCTCTGAGCACCAATCCTAACAGTCATGCGATACGCGTGTTCTGCTGGTTTCCTCAAAGATCTTACCTGGGTTCATACTAGGTTTACCGTATAAAATGGGTATCGTGTAAGATCTTAGAAGTGCTACTGATACTACCTGACTTGATTCAACTAGGGTACCGAGGAAATTGAAACCAACTGAGGTAATAAATTGGATGGGGGTTGTTATTTCATTGATTGACAATAACAGACAAGTCATAGTGTCGACATGTTCATGGATGCTTGTATGGACAACATGTCTTGATGAGATCATCCTTATAAGCCAAACTATCCCAATTAGCATGTTGTCGTTGCGGTACGTACTCTGCTAGTTTACTAATTTGAGTCGGGTACTGCTGAGGATCACATGCATGCTGATACTACCGGTGAGTAACTACTCCACCCGTTAATACATGAGTTCCTACATTTATGACATATTCTGAATATTGTCTCTGCAAATGTCACATGCGATATGCGGCTCACTAACGTGTTCTCCTGAGGATCATGGATTCCTTGCTAAAATGGACTATCATGAACCTTGAGCTTCCTAGGCGGCCATACTAACTATCCATATCCCATGGAAATGAAAACCTAAGAATTGAGTGAACTTACATAATGGTACTAGTTTATCTGTATGAATTGTCTTGACGGAATCCACCACCTATTTTTGAATAGGTATAGAATGGACAACGTCAAAATGAAATTTCCTAACTGGTAATCTTTAGAAGGTGAGATAATGAACATGTTAGGGCTTTCATTATTTTATGAGATTACCTGAAGCACTGGTTCTGAATTCTGACAGTAATGGCCTTGCGAAAATGATGGAGAACATAAGCATCAGAATAAAAAACTAATGATGTTGCTAGGATTCTACTGTGTGTCTGGGAAACTAGACTGAATTCCTATACTGAGTTAGGGATTTTACTAAGCTAATGATTGGGGAGTTTAATGATGTTGTGACTAGTTTCGATTTAAAGAGAAGCGCTTATTATCATTTGGTGTGTTATTGACATTCTCAGTCTGGGTGTATTCTTTTGGTGGTTTATGTTGATGACATTGTGATAATAAAAAGTGACAGTTCTGGTATGGAGGCTCTCAAAACTTTTATGCAGACTCAATTTCAGATAAAAGACTTGGGTCCCTTGAAGTAGTTTCTGGGAATTGAGGTTTCAAGATTCGATAAGGGTGTGAATTATTGTAGAGAAAATATGTATTAGACTTACTTACTGAGACATGGTTACTAGAAGTCAACCGTGTGTTATGCCCATGATACTAAATGTGAAGTAAGATTTTGATGATAGATAACCATATGAAGATGCTGGGATGTATAGGAGATCTGTTAGCAAGTTGAATTATCCCACGGTCACATGTCCAAATATTGCCTTTCTAGTGAGTATAGTTAGTCAGTTCATGTCCTCTACTAGAACAAATCATTGGCACACTGTTCTACATATTCCTAAATATCTAAAGGGTGCTCATAGACATGGGATTCTTTATAGAAACCATGAGCATTGTCGAGTTGAAGGATTCTCATTTGCAAATTGGGCAGGATCTCCACTGGATAGAAGGTCACCTATAGGATATTTTATCTTTATTGGAGGCAATCTAGTGTCGTGGAAGAGTAAGAAGCATAATGTTGTGGCACGATCTAGTGTGGAACCTGAGTATTGAGCTATGGCACAAGTTACATGTTAATTAATATGTGTTCATCATTTTCTTAAGGAAATCAAGATTACTAGCTCATTTCCCATGAGATTGTGGTGTGATAATTAGTGCCACGTCCCAATATGTCCGAAAAATGACCGGCTGGAGACGGCATGACCATTTCCTATATCTCTAACATGTACATGCAAGACCTATGTTAACATGTACATTATATACTAATACTTATGCATGAAACTTTAATTATGCACCATTTTCTCTCACCCTAAACAAGAAACAATACAAATGTATGCATATATTCAACATTCTTAAATATGTATAAATAAATAAATATATATATATATATATTTTTTTTCAGTATCTACATACTCATATTACAATATGTTTATATAGACTACGTGAATGTTTTATGTACAAAGTTCACCATACGACCTATTACATGAAACCTAAAGTGTGGACCCTTGATATGTCCGACTCTAATGATTGCAGCTGGTGTCCATCACCTCCGATCTTAAATGGCTATATGTTGAATCCGCCAACACGATGAAACTGTGGAGAGGATCAGATCTTATAAAATATCTTATCAGTGAACTCTAAGTGAAAACAATATAAAAATATTTTAGCTTAAATAAACTCAAACTGTAAGAAAACTATCTCATATTAAAATCATGGTAGTTTGGAATATATAGGAAATCTTGAAATCATGTTTACAAAACCTGATGCACGAAAATATCTCACCAGTGTCGGCCTGAGAGTGTGAGACCTATCTAGCAGGACCTAGCACTGCGTAAGTAGGGGAAGCTGAATACTGAAACCGTTGTTGGGCTTCATGGGGGTGATTAGTGCCTCATAAAGCAAACTGAGCAAACCCGGGACGCTGAACCTGAGAGATGGCATGAACTAGCGGTTTGAAAATCATTTTTTTCTCTACTATTTTATAAATCTAAATAAATTTAATCTAAATCAAGTAATATAAAGGGAAGCACATACAAACTGTCATGATATAACTGTTCATAACAAGAAACTGCAAGTTTGAAATAATAAATCAAGTTTTGTATTAAGAACTTAAAACTACGCCCTAAAACATGGAAAGTAAGTCTTGAGAGCACATTCTAAAAACTAGTAAGTTACTCTGAAAACTTAAATAAAAAAGCAAAATTATTTTGAAAAAAAAATAGCATTCACTCACTGACTGAGATGGAGTCTACTGCTCGGGAGACCTCGTGACATTGAACGGAAGATCCTACATAGTTTCTAAAAGTAGGAACTTACATGTGGTTAGAAGTCGAAGAGATTTAAGCTTCTAATCTTATGCATGAATTATATTTAAGTGTTTATTAACTAAGAAAGTTATGTTCTTATGCCCATTCTAATTTAAACGAGTTAAAAAATATGTCAACGTGACTAATTCTTAAACTTTTAAGCTCTAGTAGATTAAGCCAAAGCTAAGCTCTCCATTTTGAAAGCTCATATTGTCATTTAATGGTAGAATTGAGTTAGTAAAAACTTTTTATCAAATCCTTATATTCATAACTTTTATATTTATCTTGGGTCAGCTTCTTTACTTAATCAGCTTCAAAGAAGAGTTCATAATTTTATTCTTTTTGGAGATGCTCAGAACAAAAATTGGCTTTCTGCTTGGGATCGTTTTTGCATTCTGAGAATTGAAGAAGGATTGAGGATTTTCCAATTAGATAATTTCAATAAGGCTTGCTTATTAAAATTTCTTGGTATGTGAAGCAGATGGATTTTAATAGCTTAGACTATCTCATTTCATGGTATAATTTGTTGGGGTTGGTGCTCCGAGTGCCAATCCGGATCGTATTTATGTCCGATTCATAAATACGGACAGTTCAAATTTCCATAATATTACCAATTTTACTGGTAGCACCCTTGTCTTTTATACACTTATTCGATCTAATCTCGATTATATTGAAACTGAATCTGATTTAGTGATATGTGTATATTAGACAAAGACCTAGGATTTACAATATAGTGCGCAGTTACAACGTAGTTTGTAATTGACATGGGAAGCGCACTATTAGTTGTATATCCTTAAATAAAGTTCCTGGTCAAGATTTACTAACACGGGTCGGTTAGTAAAATCCGCTGAGACCAGTACATGTCGTATATCGTGACTTGGTCCGATGGTTTATCCCAGTGAACCATGAGTCTCGGGAGACTCGTATAGATATGTAGGTGTTTATTTGATAAGACACTGAACGACTCACAGAAGGTTCCTAATAGATGGTACACCAACGTCAATAGGAACCTTCTCGAGTTGAGCGAGCATAGTGGTCCTTCGACTTGAGATACCACAGTGGGATATATGAGTTATCCTCCACACTTTGATGGCAGTCACGTCAACGATCTATTCATGATCAGACCTCCGCCTGTTCGTTGGGTGTGGACTGATGCTCATGATATCCAGTGCGTATCAAGATAGGATCCGTCAGTCCTGTGTACAGGGCATATGCATCCTCACGTGTTTACGATCTAGTAAATCCATGGCCGTGGTATAACATCGGAAACAGTTCCGAGTGTTATTTCGTGATCGTAAATTGAAAGTCGACTGTATTATACCGAACGGATTTGACGTTCTCATCTATATCCCAGGTATAATACGGATGGCCTGTGACGGAGGGATTATACGTATGCTATGACCTCGACTTGCATAGTTTAGCGAGATTATCCGTGGTCGTCATAATCCATGAGTGGGGGATTATGGACACGAAATGGATTTCGTGACGGATAAACCTAAACTTAGAGAGTCCCACAATATGAAGTGTACTCGTTGAGCACTTGGGCAACGCGATATGAATAATACAGATTATTCATAATACTTCACCGGATTAAATGAGTTAATTTGGATCGTTTAATCGTTAAACGACAACACATGCAATTAGGGAATTTTGTCCGCTAATAATTGTTGTGTATTTGTATTTGATACATAATACGATTAGATACACATTAATTATTTGTCAAATGAGATTTTGACACATGCCATAAATATATGTATTTATATTTAATGTAATAAAAATACATATATGATTATTATTTAATTATATATTATTTAAATGTTAAATAATTAAATAATTAAATTTTTAAACTTTATCCTTTTCATTAAGTATATTGATACATGTGATAAAAATTGGGAAAAATGGCATGAGTTTATTACACCTTATCATGTCTAATTTTGATTGGACAATTATAAAGTGAAATTAATTTAATTTGTTAAATAAACAAATGACAAAATTTTCCCCTTTTTTGACCATGTCAAGTCGGTTGGTTGGCTATATAAGAAACAAATTATTATTTTTCAAGGTGGTGGCTTGCTGCCGAAACCAATGAGAGCTTTTTCATTTGATTTTTTTAAGTCTTCATCTTCTCCTTTTACTGCTAATGCCGTGAGCCTTTAAGAAATGGGTTCTTATTTTTGCGTTGGATCAAGCTTAAAGTAAAGGAAAACAAGAAAATAAAGCTAGGAAAGGAGAAATTAAGGTAACTCCATACTCTTGAGCTTAGAAACTTAGTTTCATATTCTTGTGATTCCTAGAAGTTCTAGGGTTTTCCTTCACTTATTAAAATGAGGCTTTGTGGTTTGGTGGATAAATGGAGATGATTGATGCATGTGTGAAGTATATTGGAGTGAATTATTGTAATTTATTTTCAATTTGTTCAAATTATTGTTGGACAATTAGTTGCCATTCTAGAGTTATTAATCCACTCTTTGATAGCCTAGAATTGTTCTAGAGTTGTTCATATGTGGTGGGACTCATTTGGTTATGGATTAATTAGATTAATCTTGAAAGAATTGGACTTTAAAGCATGTAAAATGACAAATTCGGTTACTGTTTTCAGACCTGGAAATGTTACTGATTTTGTGATGAAATTGTTGTCTTTAGAATGTTTTGGATGTAATTTGGGTGTTGGCACAATTGCCGGAAAGTGTTTCCGACTTGAAATAAGCGAAAACGGCCAAAAACGGCGTTACCGGGTGGATTTTGAGCCAACCGGGTGACGGCTGTGAAAACAGTGATTCCGTCACTGTTTGGGCAGCCCATGAACTGCCCCGACACTATTGGATCTGACCTGGGCAGTTTCCATAAGTGTCGGGTAGTCGGTTCGGTCAAAAACGCGTTTTAGGCAATTTTGCGGAAAAACAGTTTTCGTAAAAGTTTCGCGAGTTTTCAACTTGTTTATGTTAATATTTGATATTAAATAAATAGGTTTAGGCGAAATATGAATAAATTATTCATATTAGATATTGATTAATTTATTCGGTATTTTGAAAAAGTTTTAAAATACGATATCGCCCGAACCCGCGCTTCCGCTGCGCCCCGACCCCAAAACCCCAACAAAAATGGTATCAGAGCGGGTCTGATGCTTCATCCATTACATTATTCATGCTTGATATATGATATAATCCAATTTTCATGTTCGCACATGCTAGGAATCTAGATATGTTTCTTTACTTTTCAGTTCTACGCCAACGAATATGTAACAGAAAATTAATTGTTAAATTGAGTTATATTCTAAGGTAGGTAGAATTGAATGTTTAGAAAATGATTTAGATTAAATTCTGCATTGGATGTAGAGTATAACTTCCGTAGGAAAATCCTCGCTTTTAAATATGGCTATAAAGTAACCTGTATTGGATACATGTTTCTTGGTCCGCCTTGTCAGTACGGATGCAAATGATTTCCTGATGCTATAGCTGTATCGTGCCAAAGCTGTGCAGTTATGGTTGATGGTAGTTCATTTGTGCCGGTAGAACTTATATGATAAGAGACAAATTCAAGTGAAAGTGGAAATCCTGAACGTGCCAAAGCTGTCAGGACTACACCAGTAGCTTGAGTTTGTCATTGACAAGTGTAGCCTTGATACGCCTCCCTGTGAACGTGCCAAAGCTGTCACAGCGAGAAACGGTCAGGACCAAAACCAGGAGTCACTTGTGAGTGATTGACAATGAGTTGTCTACCTAATGAATATACGTAGGCGAGAACGTGCCAAAGCTGTGAGTCGAAATATATTCATGGGATCCTACTCTCACTATGGAATTCGATTTAATTATTGAATTACCCGTTGTCCGTTGGGGATTACGGTGTACGTAAAGTAGTGGGAGACACTGCTGGGTTAAAAATCCATAACTCAAGCGGTGCGTAATTTTATGGAATTTACTGCTTTCGTTTTCCTTTTATCTATATAGTTTATAGATTTATGCTTCTTATCCACTGCATAGTATATTACCTGAATATATAGGTTTTCTGACTTTACTTATGGTTGCGTAGTTCTAGAATAAGTTCTAGAAAGACAGTAGACTTAGATATTGTTAGATTAGTTAAAACCATCGGGAACTATTGTTCCAATTTTCTTGAAAATCAAGATGGTTTGTGACTTGACTTAGTTTCTAAGTCACGATTAGGTAATCTAAATAGATATCTAGTTTAGGATATATTCTAGAAAGAATTGTTTCTTATGCAGTAAGAATTGACACGAATTGAATTAGTCATGTCTTGAGATTCTTGACTGACACTAAGAAAACCCCTTAGGTATTTGTTTATCTTATAATGACGTTTCTTGGCTTTAGTGACTTTTAGGAGTCATGTGTTTGACACGGTTTGCTAATCAATTATTTGCAATCGTTGTAAATAATTGAATGCAAATTATAAAGCTTAGGAAATGAGATACGTATAGTTGTGTATAGAGAATATCGATTCTCGCAATACGACAACTGTAGGTATTGGATATCGGATCTCCCGTCTAGTTATTTAAAAATATTTAATAACTGTTTTGATATTTGATATCGGAACTTGTGACTATTGGATAGTTGCTTGTTCTGTATAAACAGTTGTTACATATTTTAATATAACTAGTAGTGTCATTGATGAAAGATAAACATTAAGAAAAATATTCGGTAAAATAAATAACTTAGAACTGTGCGTTATGAGATTTTATCATAAAAGCATTTGATGCTTGTTCCTTATGGTAAAGGATGGCCTGATACACGATCACATCACATATCCTTTTCCATTTAATGAATATTGTATTCATGTTGTGATTAAATCTTATTTAATCGATGATTGTCATTGAACCACCGATTTATTAAACTAATACATTGGATGTATGTTGTTTAACGAATTAGAAATTGCCTAGATAGTTTTCTTATTCGTAACTTAGTTAATGAGTTGACATGACTTTGTTACGGTTTCTAATAGAGAACATGTTGAACGTCTTGAATGTTCAAGAACTGGCAATATGTTTCTAATGAAACTCATATAGAATATTTGAATAGTTCAAAGATATTTTATTTGAGGTGTTTGAAAAGTATTAAATTCATCGTGAGTCTTTGAATTGTTCAAAGATGTTTGATATGATCAAACACATGAATTTAAGGTTATTAGTTCTAAGGTTATTAATCAAATATGATTCTTACTCAATATTAAACTTCCGCGATTCTATTTTTGATGGAATTGGTCAGTGGGAGTTATTGAATCTTATATGATTTGATTCGTTGATATTGAGTGTTACCGAATTTATTTTCAATGCCTTGGGGTTATGCTCCAGTAACACTAATTCATCTCTTTAATTTAGGTTCCATTCGATTCTACAGTTACATATATGATATGTATAGTAGAAAATTCGAATCTTGAAAAGTTTGAGATTTGAAACTTTCTTTGTATAATAGTTATATAATTGAAAGTACTTGTGCCTCGGAGGTGCGAGTGAAAGGTTTATCATTTATTCTATTCAATGGAATATTGTATTCTATTTGATAGAATATCTTTTCTACGATCCCGAGTAATGAAATTATTTTGTTACTTGGTGGTTGACATTGGATGTTGACGATTGTAGAAAGGACTTGACTTAGTGAAGTCAAATAAGAGAGTGATAAACTGTGACGGAACTACATAATTAATAAGATGAAAAGATCCTTAGACATCTTCCGTATAAGTTTAATAGGATGTCAGATTCATTTACAAAGTATTTGATACTTAATGATTCTGATGTTTTTTTATCGAAGAAAATTATCCTATAACTCATAATGGGAGCGATATTTGATATCGATTCCGAAACATTGAACCATAGATCTAAGATTGTTCATGTACATAGCTTACTACGATCAAGTTTAGAACTTGATTGGCTTTCGTTCATGAATTGTTCATGAGATGTGCAAATTGTTTACGCAGCAAAGGCGAAAGAGCTTGATAAGGTTTGACCTTTATAGTATGACAGTGAATAGGTTATATTCAGTAGTCTATTGTAGATTCTGAGGAAGCTTGGCTCTTGTCGTACTGATGGACAATTAAGGATCTGTTGGTTAATGTCGATATAAACCGTGTGTTTTGGCTAAAGAATGCAAAGTGGCGTTCTTGAGTGATTTCTTCGAATGATAAATCGTTGTGATTTCTTTGTTTGAAGAGTTCATTCTAGAATGGCCCTAGAGTTTGTATTCTGCTAAGATCAAGTTTGATATACTAGCTTGTGAGCCTATTGTAGACTCATATAAATTTTTCGGAAATCTGTGTTCTCTGATTTTGATATTAGTCAGATTGTCTGGTTTTATCGAAGTATAGAGAATACGTATTTGTCAGTAGGGTCAGTGGGAGCATACAAATTCCTTTCTAGTATTATATATCCTTAAGTCTTCTTTTCTCCATGGTAACAGTGGGAGTAGTCTCTGTTATATTTGATATATAAAGTTTTATATTAGATATAAAATTTAGAGACTTGTGAGATACTCTCATTAGTCGCATATTAGATAGAATCTAATAAATGACACAACAAGACTATCTGTATGACAATTAGTATAACTGTTTGACAGTTAACGTGTCTTTTATGTATATAGTATTCATCTTTCGTAAAGGATGATTCCTTTGTCGAAAGAGAGATTGATTAGAATATCTAGTCAATCTTATGCATCATTGGATGATAGCGTAATGAATGCTATATTATGTGCGATTAAAGATATCAATTTAATCGTAATTGTTACGAGTTATTTTGATATGTTATAACCATATGATGAGTCTTGGAACAAGTTCTTTGTTATCTATGAGATACTAAGAACGAGTTTCTTGTTCATGGAGAATTTAGTCAGCAACCATAAGGTCAGATTAGTTTTGATTCTAATTATGACATTAGATGGTCTATGTCATATAAAGTCAGAAAAGATGCAGTGGGAGTGTCACCGTTGGTTCTACTGAATTAGTGGAATCAGTTGCAACTTATGAAGTATTGACTTATGAAGTTGCAAAGTGACCTCAATGATTAGAAGTGTTGATATTAGTTTTGTGCTTGCGGTTGTCTGCAAAGTATTTGGATTTGATCTCTAAATACATAGACAACTCAGTAGCTATAGCACAATACTGATATAGCATCTGAGTCATATTGATGTGGAATTTGGATTCTACAAAATATGAATGATGCTGGCTTAGGAAAAAGTTGGGTTTGTTTGACAGACTCGATTTGTTAAAGCAGCTTACTTGTTCTTGCCTACCTCTTGAGTGCTGGTGAGCTCTTGAGGACCATGAGTATACGATACACATTGAGATGAGTATAGGATACCATGGATTGGCACTAGAGCAAGTGGGAGAAATTGTTGGGGTTGGTGCTCCGAGTGCCAATCCGGATCGTATTTATGTCCGATTCATAAAATGGGACAGTTAATTTCCATAATATTACCAATTTACTGGTAGCACCCTTGTCTTTTATACACTTATTCGATCTAATCTCGATTAGATTGAAACTGAATCTGATTTAGTGATACGTGTATATTAGACAAAGACCCTAGGATTTACAATATAGTGCGCAGTTACAACGTAGTTTGTAATTGACATTGGGAAGCGCACTATTAGTTGTATATCCTTAAATAAAGTTCCTGGTCAAGATTTACTAACACGGGTCGGTTAGTAAAATCCGCTGAGACCAGTACATGTCGTATATCGTGGAGTCCGATGGTTTATCCCAGTGAACCATGAGTCTCGGGAGACTCGTATAGACATGTAGGTGTTTATTTGATAAGACACTGAACGACTCACTGAAGGTTTCCTAATAGATGGTACACCAACGTCAATAGGAACCTTCTCGAGTTGAGCGAGCATAGTGGTCCTTCGACTTGAGATACCACAGTGGATATATGAGTTATCCTCCACACTTTGATGGCAGTCACGTCAACGATCTATTCATGATCAGACCTCCGCCTTCGTTGGGTGTGGACTGATGCTCATGATATCCAGTGCGTATCAAGATAGGATCCGTCAGTCCTGTGTACAGGGTATATGCATCCTCACGTGTTTACGATCTAGTAAATCCATGGCCGTGGTATAACATCGGAAACCAGTTCCGAGTGTTATTTCGTGATCGTAAATTGAAAGTCGACTGTATTATACCGAACGGATTTGACGTTCTCATCTATATCCCAGGTATAATACGGATGGCCTGTGACGGAGGGATTATACATATGCTATGACCTCGACTTGCATAGTTTAGCGAGATTATCCGTGGTCATCATAATCCATGAGTGGGTGGATTATGGACACGAAATTGGATTTCGTGACGGATAAACCTAAGCTTAGAGAGTCCCACAATATGAAGTGTACTCGTTGAGCACTTGGGCAACGCGAAATGAATAATACAGATTATTCATAATACTTCACCGGATTAAATGAGTTAATTCGGATCGTTTAATCGTTAAACGACAACACATGCAATTAGGGATTTTGTCCGTAATAATTGTTGTGTATTTGTATTGATACATAATACGATTAGATACACATTAATTATTTGTCAAATGAGATTTTGACACATGCCATAAATATATGTATTTATTATTTAATGTAAATAAAAATACATATATGATTATTATTTAATTATCTAGTTATTAAATGTTAAATAATTAAATATTTAATTTTTAAACTTTATCCTTTTTCATTAGTATATGATACATGTGATAAATCATTGGGACAAATGGCATTAGTTTAATTACACTTTCTGTCTAATTTTGATTGGACAATTATAAAGTGAATTAATTAATTGTTAATAAACAAATGACAAAATTTTCCCCTTTTTTGACCATGTCAAAGTCGGTTGGTTTGGCTATATAAGAAACAAATTATTATTTTTCAAGTGTGGTGGCTGCTGCCGAAACCAATGAGAGCTTTTTCATTTGATTTTTTTAAGTCTTCATCTTCTCCTTTAAGCTAATGCCGTGAGCCTTTAAGAAATGGGTTCTTTATTTTTGCTTGTTGGATCAAGCTTAAAGTAAAGGAAAACAAGAAAATAAAGCTTAGGAAAGGAGAAATTAAAGGTAACTTCATACTCTTGAGCTTAGAAACTTAGTTCATATTTTGTGATTCCTAGAATAGTTCTAGGGTTTTCCTTCACTTATTAAAATTGAGGCTTTGTGGTTTGGTGGATAAATTGGAGATGATTGATGCATGTGTGAAGTATATTGGAGTGAATTATTGTAATTTATTTCCAATTTGTTCAAATTATTGTTGGACAATTAGTTGCCATTCTAGAGTTATTAATCCACTCTTTGATAGCCTAGAATTGTTCTAGAGTTGTATGTTCATGTGGTGGGACTCATTTGGTTAGATTAATTAGATTAATCTTGAAAGAATTGGACTTAAAGCATGTAAAATGACAAATTCGGTACTGTTTCAGACCTGGAAATTACTGATTTTGTGATGAAATTGTTGTCTTTAGAATGTTTGGATGTAATTTGGGAGTTGGCACAATTGCCGGAAAGTGTTTCCGACTTGAAATAAGCGAAAACGGCCAAAAACGGCGTTACCGGGTGGATTTTGAGCCAACCGGGTGACGGCTGTGAAAACAGTGATTCCGTCACTGTTGGGCAGCCATGAACTGCCCCGACACTATTGGATCTGACCTGGGCAGTTTCCATAAGTGTCGGGTAGTCGGTTCGGTCAAAAACGCGTTTTAGGCAATTTTGCGGAAAAACAGTTTTCGTAAAAGTTTCGCGAGTTTTCAACTTGTTATATTAATATTTGATATTAAATAAATAGGTTTAGGCGAAATATGAATAAATTATTCATATTAGATATTGATTAATTTATTCGGTATTTTGAAAAAGTTTTAAAATACGATATCGCCCGAACCCGCGCTTCCGCTGCGCCCCGACCCCAAAACCCCAACATAATTTTACTCTCTTCCACTGGATTACTCTCTTATTCCGTTCCATGGACATTTTTAAAATCTTATACTTAGTCGTGCTTAGTTTTTTCCGGCTGATTTTCAATTCTAGGGATAAATCAGTAAACTTATTCCTCTAAACAATCCCCCCTCAACTGCGAATTTATTTGATTTGTTGGGATCTAAATACACACTTGGCAAAAGATAGAATACCATAGATAACAAAGGATAATCAACTGGTCGGCGGAACGGATCCACCTACGGTCCACGGGACAAGGAAAATAAACTTTATACATGGTCGGGTGTGACTGCCGCCTATCTCTCTAGCTCGGCTGACTGATATCTTACAAGCTCACTCTTACAACTTAGTTTTTTTTTGCTCTGTATTACAATTATGCGTGAATGAATTGGGCTACCCTTTACAATGAATTCTGAATCCCTTTATATATTAGGGAAAACTCTACTGTTCTCTATCTTTATGACATCATCCACGTGAATCTGCCCCTGCCGTGTAGACTCTCTATCCCAACTACTCTGCCAACTGTCACCCAACCACCTACAACTCTGCCATTTGAACTTCATTAAATGATGCTACTATTGGAAACTACCACACACTATCTACCTATGCCAGCCTATACTTCAACCACTCTCTTGTAGTAACTAGTGTCAGAAGAAAAACCTGTAACCTGCCCCAATCACATCAGATATTTTGGAGAATGCAAGTTCCTATACATGACTCACGTTACTTGGACCTGACCATGTCGTTACAAATCCGACCCGCCCAACCAGGTCGGAAACCGAAAGCAACAGCTCCCATGGCCTGCCGAGCTATCAGGTTGGGTGGATCCTGAGGAATTAACTCCCTTCACCTCCAATGCATCTCTAATTGGAAACTACTCTGATTTGCCTGAGGCTAAATGAAATCTTGCACCGTCACCGACTACAGCACCAGCTAGGTCCACCCGAGCTACACTAACCATCACCGCCATGGCCCATTTGATTCAAACTTCCGGTACTCCTCTCTGACCATCCAGAAAATGTCATCTCCTAACTGTGGGTGACGAACCCGAGGAGATTGAAACACCTCTGGCAAAAAAAGACTTCGGCTTAGAAGGGAAAAGCCGTTGTCGGGGCCCCTACACAGCCTGAGAAAAACATTCCGCTGCTTGGGGTAGACAAATTTTTCGAGGGAGTTAGGGATGTTGTGGCCTATGTTGTCCCCGCCATCAACCAAATGGCCAAGTCTGTGCCCTTGGAACGGGACCACACTTATGAACACATCTCCCCCGAGGAGATGATTGCGAGAACATGTGACCTTCAACAAGAGGTGAACGATCTCCCCCTTTTTAATTCGCATTTTTTACTTGGCCGAATTAACCCATTTATTTCCATATATGCAGCTGGGCTACATCTTAGCCACGAACAAAGACTTGCTGATAAACCTCTTATCTGAGGGGGGTCAGGTGCAAAGGCTTCAAAGCCCCCTGACCGTGCGAGAAGTAGAATTGACCAAGCAGTTGGAGGAAATTCATGCAAAAAATCAACAGCTCGAGTCGGAGAATCAGAGCCTGAAGAAATCTGAGGTTGACACAAGATCCATGGTTGAATCCCTTCGTAGGGCCTCGGAAATTACCAATAAGGAGAAGGATGATGCAAGGACCGAGGCTGGTAGCCTGACTGATGAGGTCATGTCCCTGAAGTGGCAGACTTCTTCGGCCGAGCTTAAACTTGAAGACATGACAAGACAACGAGACAAAGCTATCGTTGATTTGAGGGTAATGAAGGCTGAACAATTTGTTGAGCTAGAAGATATCTGAGAGAAGGCTAAGCTCGAGGGGTTGGAATAGTGTGTGGACATATTCGGGGCGCTCATGTCTGACCTGGATCTGGAAGTGGTTCGCACCTTTGTGAAACTGTGTAAAGGTAAGATAACTGAGGATGACGCCTTAGGGCTGATTTTCCCAAACCCCAAGCATAATCAAGATCCCGACTCAATATCCATAGTGCCTTCGATTGCTAGAGACCTCGGCCCCTCAACTTCCATTGTACTGCCTGAGGGATCCCCTCGCTCTCCTCCTTTCCCGATCCTGCTATTCCAACTGCCGAGACTGAACCCCCAGCTCTCGCTGCAGAACCTGTGACTTCTACAACCGGTCCTGAGCCTGAAGCCCCTACTGCTGCTCTTGAACTCAAGACCTCTGTCGCTGTTCCTGAACCCGAGACTACTCATATTAGTTTCTTTACTTCTTTTTTTGCGATGCACTTTTGCATGGGTGACCTCGAGAGGGCTCTTTGTAACAAAAAATTAATTTCTGTGTGAATTGGACTTTTTATTTTCTGTCCCCTTTTGATTATAGTACCTATCAAGACCCTGAGGGCTGACCTATTTTCTTCAACACTTTAGCAAATTCTGCACTTTTACAAAATTATTGGCTTTCAATACCTGGCCACAAGGGGACGTTCTTTTTGTACCAATCAGCACTTGGCTATGGGGGTGATGCTGCTTCGACCACTGTCAACTAACACCACAGGGACTCGGTGGGATAAAACCCAACCCCGAGCCATTAACAAAACTTGGCCATAAAGGAATGTTCCATCCTTATGCTAATCAGCACCTGGCCATGAAGAAGATGTTCTGACCTCATGCCAACTAAACCACATGGACTCGGTAGAAATAACCCAACCCCGAACCATTAACAACACTTGGCCATAAGGGAATGTTCCATCCTTGTACAAATCAGCACTTGGCCATGTGGGAGATTCTCCAACCCCATGCCAACTAAAACCACAAGGAATCGATGAGACATAACCCAACCCGAGCCATTAACAATACTTAGCCACAAGGGAATGTTCCCTTCCTGTGCCAATCAGCACTTGGCTATGAGGGAGATGCTGCGACCCCATGCCAACTAAAACCACAGGGACTCATAGGACATAACCAACCCCGAGCCAACAATCTCAACAATGGCCTCAGCGGAATGAATGCAGCCCCAAGCCAACAATCTCAACAAGGACTTAGTCAAGGATGAAATATTTTCGACCTCCAGAGGTGTCCATGGAGCTTGGTAATGGTGTCTAGTACCAAGCCATCCATGAAAATAAAAATAGAGACAAAATAAGACAATGTGTAACGGGGTGATATATCACTTACCCCGGACTGACCCAAAAAACAAACATTGCAGGTATCAAGACAACGTTCTGCCTTAGACTACCCAAAATAATAATTCTGAACCTTACAGTCCAGTATCCCAGCAAACCGAGTTGTGGGATTGCCAGAACTATATGGGCATTCTCCCTCCCCGTTATCGGCATACCCGAGGTCCCATAATGGGATAGCCAGAATTATGGGGGCATTTTCCCTCCCCGTTATCGGTATACCCGATGATACACAATGGGATGGCTAGAACTACGAGGGCATTTTCCCTCCCCGTTATCGGCATACCCGAGGATACATAATTGGATGGCCAAAACTACGGGGGCATTTTACCTCCCTGTTATCGGCGTATCCGAGGATACACATAGGATGACCAGAACTACGTGGGCATTTTCCCTCCCCGTTATCAGCATACCCGAGGATACACAATGTGATAGACAGAACTACGAGGGTATTTTCCCTTCTCGTTATCGGCATACCCGAGGATACATAATGGGATAGCCAGAACTACGGGGTATTTTCCCTCCCCGTTATCGACGTACCCGAGGATATAAACACCATGGAAATTGGAGCGCTTATGCTACCTAAAATTTCGAGGCATTGGTGTGATGCTTCGCCACATGGGTTTGGTAATGACACCAATAATTGGGGTGCCACAGGGTTTTCGTGCTCTTCTCTCATGCCTTTCACCTATTGGGGTATCCCGTCGACGAGCATTTGCAAGAATATTAAACATGCTTTTCCCATCTAATAAATAACAAGAAATATGAATAAGATTTTTTTAAAAGAGGAAAGTCTTATTCATATTCAAGGGATTTATTGCCTTTCTTACAACTCTTTGAGAGTCATTCTAAGAGTGGCTCTTATTGAAATATCTTCCTCAACACATTTGAACAATTCTTAACAATATCCTTATGAACCGAGCTATTCTTCTGAACAATTCTGAACAATGTCTTTCTAACCGAGCTCTTCTTCTGAACCGAGCTCTTTGGAGAAACTAGAGACTGACAGGTCGAACAACAGCCATAATTCCTCTAGGAGGAACTTGTTCAGAATCAGCGCTAAAGGTGGGAAGAAACTCGTCAACCTCAAACTCCTGACATTGCATTTCATTCAACAACTCAACCCTAGGAGCTCCACCCTTTATATAATAACGGGCCAAAAAGCTGCTAACAGGCATAAGAAGCTGGAGGCACTTATAGAAACTGATCGAGTACCTCTTGAATTCTGGTCCTAATGCTATTCCACAGTGGCTGTCATTACCGTGAATCCAAAGATTTGGTAGGTCGAACAACATCCACTTCTTCTTTTATATTTCATTCGACAACTCAGCCCTAATTGGTAACTTCTGGTAATAGCTTTTATATTTCATTCAATAGCTCAATAGGAAGCTATTGGAAGTATTTCCTCAGCATCTCTACATTCCAGGGCTTCTTGAGTCTGGTATCATCCAGTTGCTCCAGTAGATAGGTACCCGACCTGATGACCTCGACCACTCTATACGACCCCTCCCATTTGGCTCCCAATGATCCTTCTTTCAGCCTCATCGTATTCAAAGTGACTCACCTCATGACCAAATCTCCGGGAAGGAAGGATCGTTCTTGCACTCTCTTATTGTAAAATCGAGCCATCTTTTACTGACACACGACCATCATAATTACCGACCTCTCACTTTTTTCTTCTATTAAGTCAAGGCGGTGCCAGATGAGCTCCTCATTCTGCCTGGCCTTAAAATGATGTACCTGATGGGTTGCCACCCCGATCTCCTTTGGGATGACTGCCTCATATCCATAAGCCAAAGAGAAAGGTGTTTCGCATGTGGTGTCTTTGTAGGTCATTCGGTGCGCCCATAAAACCTCTACTAGCTCCTCGACCCACAAACCCTTGCAGGCCCGAACCTGTGGTGTCTTTGACAACCATCGCATGCTCGTGCAACCTTGACCCCGTCCAGGTGCATCGTCGGCCAGAGGAACCTTTGTCTTAGCGCCTTGTGGGCGATTGAATGACCTCCACCATGGCTTCCGAAAATTCTTTTATGAATTTACCTTAGAACATAATTTGCCT
The DNA here is from genome assembly GCA_019454045.1 of Zanthoxylum bungeanum. Taxonomy (NCBI): domain Eukaryota; kingdom Viridiplantae; phylum Streptophyta; class Magnoliopsida; order Sapindales; family Rutaceae; genus Zanthoxylum; species Zanthoxylum bungeanum. Next base: position 106,570 of record SKCR01021106.1, read on the forward strand.
CTTGTGGCCCTAGGTATCTCAAATAAGGCATAATATACCCTCTTCGGTACAACACCTAATCTATCAAACAGAACCTAGTGCTATGATATTTTAGCTTTCTGACCTATTTTTTTGTCTTCGGGCACATCTCCTATTTCTAAGTATTTCTTTATTGGGTCCATCCAAGATATCTTCCCCTCAATATCTACCTCTATTACCTCCGACTTCCTGATACTTTTTGACTGCAAGAATCCCAAAGGAATGGTCCGGGGAGTCTTTGACTTGATGAATGATGCAAGTCGAGCCAATGAGTCTGCCTGATGGTTGTTTTCCCAACTGACCTATTCAAACAACACATTCCTCATCCCTCCAACTAACTTCTTCACCTCGGCCAGGTAGGCAATCATGTTCAGCTCTTTCGCTTGGAAATCGCCATTCAGTTGTTGGATGGCCAATTGGGAATCACTTTTCACCACCACGTCCCTCACTCCGACCTCCATGGTGAGTCTTAACCCTGCCAGAATAGCCTTATACTTGTAGGACACAGATGTTGGACGACAAATGCTGTTCCGGGCTCGCGGCCCGGTTGGGAGTACGGAGTAGCCCGCAGGGGACTAAACCGGAGAATAATGGAGTCGCCACCCGGTGTGAACCAGGCAAATGATTTAAGGCCGCACTCACCCCTCGCAAGGGAAGACCTCAAACCGTTGGGTTCAGAATGGTCCCTTACTTATGACACTTAATAAAATGATTTGTGCAATAATTTAATCGAGTCTAGCAACATATATTCCTAAGGGTATTCTATTTCAAAGTTCGCACGCATAAATAAAAAGTTCATCTAAGTTCACATATAACACATTTTCAAATTTGCATACAACCTATTTGCATAGAATCTATGTCCAAATTTGCATACAACCTATTTGCATACAATCGATGTCCAAATTTGCATACAACCTATTTGAATACAATATATGTCCAAATTTGCATACAACCTATTTGCATATAATCTATGTCAGAATTTACATACAACCTATTTGCATACAATCTATGTCCGAATTTGCATACAACCTATTTGCATACAATTTAAGTCCAAATTTGCATACAACCTATTTGCATACAATCTATGTCCAAATTTTCATACAACCTATTTGCATATAATCTATGTCCGAATTTGCATGCATAAAGATAAATTGAAATACGGCAAGCATACAATGTCATAAGCACATTACATTCATGGACACGGAAATGCAAACAAATGGCAGTTGCACAATCATACGTAATAAAGAGAAACAATTAGGTATATAATGCAAAGAAATAACCAAAGAGGCAATTGTACATCAAAATAAATGTGCCATGATGCGATTTGAAAGATAAATAATGAAAGTGAAAGAAAAGAGATGCGATATATGCCCACATCTATATAGGACTTCAAGTGTCCGATTGAACGTATCTCACATTCAATCGAATGCACTTTGTCCGGCGCGGCAAAACGTCGTGGCAAAGGTAGCCTGTAGGCTTTCTATCACTCAAAGTGGAGGATCTTTAATCCAACTTGATTTGCCCATGCGCGATGCAAAATGATGCATGATTATGTAAGAAGATGACATACAAAGAAAAGCAAATAACGAAATAAAAGGCGCGGTGAAATATCGTGGTAAAGGTAGAACGTAGGCTTTTTATCCCTCCAAATAGAGGACCTTTAATCCAACTTACTAAGCCCATGCGCATCACAACATAATGCATATAAAAGTAAAGACAACAATATCGGACTTCGTATACCCGATTGAACACATCTTACATTCAACCGAATATACATCATCCGGAGCGGCAAAACATCGTGGTAAAGGATTTTAACCCCTCGACATGGAGGACCTTTAATCCAACTTACTAAGCCCATTCGCTAATAACATAATACATGTAAAAAAAATAAAGACAACAATATTAGACTTTGTATACCTGATTGAACACATCTTACATTCAACCGAATATACATCATCCGGCGCGGCAAAGCATCGTGGTAAAGGATTTTAACCACTCGACATGGAGGACCTTTAATCCAACTTACTAAGCCCATGCGCTAATAACATAATACATATAAAAAAATAAAGACAACAATATCAGACTTTGTATACCCGATTGAACACATCTTACATTCAACCGAATATACATCATCCGGCGCGGCAAAGCATCGTGGTAAATGATTTTAACCCCTCGAAATGGAGAACCTTTAATCCAACTTACTAAGCCCATGCGCTTTATCTCATCATTACACAAACAAATAACATGTAGAAATTAAATAACGGATAATAAACAAACAAGACAAAATAAATCGAAATATGTGACGTTTGCTCGAGTGGTACATGGAGTTGTATCCCAAGTACAGACCGCACTACTGTCCATTCGGATTCGGCTACGGAATTTATGTCTGGGTTTCCATCCTATATACCACAAGAGGCGACACATTTTCCAATTTATTCAAGGTCCACAACACACATCATTCCACAATACTCATGCAAATAAAACTTAATAAGCAATAAAAATACGAATGAAAATAGATGTGAAAGGTGCCCTCAGGTCTAACCTTTTATGTCGACTCTCGGACTCGCGTTACACGGTAATCGGAAGGGCTAAATACCGCAACTTTTCTGGTTCACTGGTTTACATTTTTCCTCGCTATTTCGCTGTTCGGGCTACTGTTTTGACTCCGTTTTGCTGTTATTTTGCTGCTGTTTTTTAGTCACTATTTTTGCTGTATAAGGCTACTGTTTTTTACATTTTTTAAGGTTCTAGGGGCTGTGGTTTTGGTGATTTTTGAGGTGGTTTCTGGACAATTTTTTTGGTGCAGTTTTGGGATAGTTTCTGGACTGGTTTAAGGCAGTTTTGGAAGGGTTTGTGGTGGCCGTTGTAGTCGGCAGTGGTTTCTTGGACGTGAGGGCTTTGTCGGTTTGTTGGCAGTGAGTGACGAGTGAAGGGTTTATGGCAGACTGTGAGGGGAATTTGTGGTGTGTTGTCTTCGGTGAGGGGCTGAATGTGGCTTGCTGGATTGCGTGAAGCGTGAGGAGGGTGAGGCAGTGAGTGGAGGGTGCATGTGTCGTGGAGTAAGGCAACGTGCATGGGGGTTGGATGCGTGTTACGTTAAGTTGATGAACGTGAGGGGTGTGAGGCAGTGAGCGTGTTGAAGTGAATTGTGTGTGTGTGTAATATGAGTATTATTATAAGTGTATGGCTTATGTGAGGGCTGTGTGGCTACGTGGGCAGTCTTTGTCTCGGTGAGTGAGGACAATTAGATTGTTGGTTGCGTATGTGAGTGGAAGAGGGGTAAGAGACGTGTGGTTTTTTGAGAAGCTGAGAGAGAGTGGCGTAGGTTTTTTTAAGGCTCACGTTTAGGGTTTAGTTATTTTATCAAGTGGCCGAGTGTGGCGTGGGAGAGAAGAGCCGTGAGAGTTCAGGGTTATTTTCTTTGTGTTTTGTTTTTGAGATTGAGCTAGGAGCTGTGAAGGGTTGGAATTGGGTTTCTTATATAGGCAAAGGCTAGGGCTTCTCCTTGTTTGAATAGGAAGGAATCAATTAGTGTCTTACAATGAAAGTCTAATATTTGATTGGGGACATGTCTTCGCTAGATTAGGAATATGATATATTTAATTTGTTTTGTTTAGGCCTGAGATTTGTTTAGTTAGGAATATAATATACTTGATTGATTTTAATTAGGCATGATTTTATTTGATATTTATTTTAATTTGGTATATGATTTCTAGATTTTATTTAATTCCCCATATGTTAAATATGTGTTTTATTATTTTGGTTGAGATTTAATTGGGCTTGGGCGTGTATGGGCTTAGCTTAGGCGTGTGGTTGCCTTTTGGTGGTGGACTAATTGTTCTTTAAAACGGAGGTCCAACAAGTGAGCCCGAAGCTAAACAAGCAAATAAAATCTAACAAAAATACCGATTCCCTTCCGACGTCTGTTTCCCGCGACTTCCTCGACTTAAAAGGTAGTGTCTCCAAATGAGACTCATCATAGGGAATTATATGCAAAAATACAGTGCCTACAGTTTCCCCCACTTTGATGGGACTTGTTCAGTGTGTGACAATGACAATCCTATCAAAGTTTATGCAATGCATTTTTATTTACCTGGCTCGCCAGCTACCACCTGACTTGCCTGCTGCTTAGAACTGAGTTGATCTTTTGGTCCATTTTCGAATTATGCTCCATTTTTGGAGCGCCATTTTCGGCATCTGTTGTGTGTGCTCCATTTTGGAGTGCCATTTTCGGCATCTGTTGTGTGTGCTCCATTTTGGAGTGCCATTTTCGGCATCTGTTGTGTGTGCTCCATTTTGGAGCGCCATTTTCGGCATCTGTTGTGTGTGCTCCATTTTGGAGTGCCATTTTCGGCATCTGTTGTGTGTGCTGTCCCTTTTCAGACTGTGCTCCATTTTGGAGCGCCATTTTCAGCGTCTGATGTGGTAGTGGTCCATTTCCGAACCTTGCTGTTTGAGAATGTGGCTCATTTTTGAATCGTTACTTGATGAGATGGTCTTTACCGCTACAATCCTGCGAACACAAAATAAAAATTGTATGTATGTGATATGTATGCATGTATGCATGAATGCATGATGCTGATGTGGGCCTCGCCCTCAAATCGATACCGATATGGGCCTCGCCCTCGGGACTCATCCCCAAACTGATACTGATGTGGGCCTCGCCCCCTTACTGATACTGATATGGGCCTCGCCCCAAACTGATACTGATGTGGGCCTCGTCCCAAACTGATACTGATGTGGGCCTCGCCCCAAAGTGATACTAATGTGGGCCTCGCCCCAGACTGATACTGATATGGGCCTCACCCCAGACTGATACTGATGTGGGCCTCACCCTAGACTGATACGGATATGGACCTCGCCCCAGACTGATACTGATATGGGCCTCGCCCCAAACTGATACTGATGTGGGCCTCGCCCCAAACTGATACTGATGTGGGCCTCACCCCCAGACTGATACTGATATGGGCCTCGCCCCAGACTGATACTGATGCGGGCCTCGCCCCAGATTGATACTGATATGGGCCTCGCCCCAAACTGATACTGATGCGGGCCTCAACCCTGTGATTCATTCCTGAAAACTGCTGACACTGTACTGTTGCTGCTTCTAGTTGGCTTGTATTTGACGCTTTCTTTTTTTCTTTGTCGAAACCTGTGAATACAAACAAAACACAACAAAACAAAATAAAAGAATGCAAGTGCGTTAGGTGCATGCTTGCATGAATGAGTTTCCTATTCCGTTGGGTTAGGTCTTCTACCAGTTCCCTTGATGACCATTCGGTCTTCTCTTCCTCAGGCAAAGTACTGCTTCATTCTATCCACGTTGGTTGGCTTGGTGAGTTCGCTCTCTTCTAAGTCTGATAGCTTTACCGCCTTGTTTCCCCATTTCTGAATGGCTACCCTGTCTTTTCTGCTTGCTTCTTCCGAGGATTTCCCATGTTCTAAACATTGCTGAGTATCATAGTACCAGGGTTGAATACTTTTGTCAAACATATTCATGTTGCAGGTTGAAGGAAGAGACTCAAGCAAGTAAACGAAATAAACGTCTTTATTATCATTAAGAACATGTTCGAACAAGTAGATAAAATCAATGTCTTTATTAAAATGTAGAATTGCGATCAAATAAGCTAGGAAGAACAGTCTCATCATCCACACATTGCCTTCTTCATCGGCCTATGTTTCTTCACCGTTGTCATCCCTTATCCTCATGAAAGACGCTGGGTGGTTGAGAGCTTGGAGGATGAAGCTTTCGGGTAGGCCAACGTTGATCATATAGGTGGGTGGTGGAAAGGAGTGGTAATTTGGTAGGGGGTTCCGATGTGTGTTGGGTTGTTCTTTCTCAGGATCGGGTATTTTATGGGCATCAATGAGGTTTTGGATTTCATGCCTAAGGCGGGTACAGTTGTCAGTTTCGTGGCCTCTTCTTTGAAGGAAGTGACAATACAGGCTTAGGTCAAGGTTGGGTGGTATATGATCTGGAAGTGGTTTAGGCTCTAAGGGTTTTATGAGTCATTTTTCCTTCAACCTCTCAAGCATCTTAGATAAAGGCTTCCCCAGGTTAGAGAAATGCCGGTTCCTGATGGCAGCAACCTCGGCAGTAGCGGGCTTAGTCTCAGAATGCCCCCCAAAAGTCCTTCTATTCTGGCCATAAAACTTTCTGTTCTCAGCTTCTTCCTCTTCAATGTCCATGACAGTTTCCCTTAACTGTCGAAAATCAGCAATCATGGAGGTCATCCTCCTCAGCTTACCATAAATAGAAGGCTTGGTGCCCTTGATGATCATTTTTATCTGGTCCTTCTCCGAGGGCCGAGTCTGCATCTTCAGAAGCTGGCTTCTCCAGCAATCTACATACTCCTTGAAGTTCTCTTCCGGCTTCTGCTTGGTATTCTCCAAGTCGCGGAGCGACAAGTCAATCTCCAAGTCTGTAACATACTGTTTCAGAAAGGCGTCTGCCAATTCCCTCCAATCTTCCTTAACCTTTCTTTCAAGGCTATGGTACCACACTACGGGTGCCCCTTCGAGCTACATCCCAAACATCTTCTGCATTTGACGCTTGGATAAACCCACTGAACTCATAACTGAAACATACTGACGAAGATGGACCCTAAGATCCCCATTCCCGTTGAACTTAGCCATATTCGGCATCTTGAACTGAGCTGGCAACTGTTCTTCAAAGGTCATTGCCTCATAATCTAACAACTCTTCATGTTTACCCCTCATTTTGCGGGTAATTGTTTCAACCTGATCCCGAAGCTTCTGAAATTCTGCCTGAGACCCAATCACTCTGCATGTTGCATATTCTGCCATGTCGTCATCAAAAGTGGGGATATCATCCCCCAACCCATTCGGAGGCTCCTCGCGCCTCACATTCTCAGAACTTCCCCCAGCACAGGGCACAACCATATTTACCATGGCAGTAGTCAAGGCTTGCAACTGTTCGGTAATCTTGGCGAAACCATTCTCCAGTTGATCCATGCGAGATATCTCATTTTCTGATCCACTCATATTTGTTATCGGCCTTTTAGTGAGTCTTCCCTCTTCCATAACCCAACGGGACTCTATGATATTTCTTTAAAATTCTCAGTCAGCATGTATGCGTGCAATGCATGTAATATATAAGCCCAGAAAAAAATTTCATACTAGTTGGCCCATTATCATTTTAGAAGCTTTTGGGCTAACTGTCATAGGAGTGAACTCGTCCCAGTTTAAATGGACCAACAAGTTCACATCTCATGGCAAGAAGTCCAACCGTATCCAAATGATAATGTTCCTAAACACAAACATATAATGGCCCATTGGCGTTTTAGAAGCTTTTGACCCAATCATCATAAGATACGTTCTTGTCCTAGTTTAAATGGCCCAACAAGCCCATACCTCATGACAAAAGGTCCGAATGGATCCAACCGACCATGTTCCCAAACACAAGCACAAGTAAATAATTCTTATTAGTTCTACGACTAAGGTTCACATGCGGGTTTACGGGGGTGTGGACAAAGGCTCTCGCTGATGAAGGATTACCCACAACTAGGTCTCCCCACTCAAGAGTTCGAGCGACCAAGAGAGCGCACCTTTTTATATCTTAAGGTACGTGCCAACGAGTTATGGTGTGTGACTGACTGTCAAATGGATTTCCTGTTGTAGATTCCCCAGAGGGAGGGTGGAGCGAGGCTCTCTTAAGTACCCAAGCCTCTTAGGCTCTTATCGCTTGGTGTCAGAAATAAACAACGAGTCCTCCAAATTAGTCCATCACAGTAGGCTACGAGTAGATGATTATCTAGGTGCCTTCATAGCTTTTCCTTATAGAAAGGTAGTGAGTGAAGGAAGACACCAAACCATTACCTAGCCTTAAAAGTGCCTTTGATTAAACCCCTTTCAACCCACTATAGGAACGGTTAACTTAAAGCACAAATCATAATATTACAAGACATTATTTCGGGGCCGATTCTCTATCCCTAATGGAGTCGCCAGACTGTAGGACACAGATGTTGGACGACGCATGCTGTTCCGGGCTCGTGGCCTGGTTGGGAGTATGAAGTACCCCGCGGGGGACTAAACCGGAGAATAATGGAGTCGCCACCCAGTGTGAATCAGGAAAATGATTTAAGGCCACACTCACCCATAGCAAGGGAAGACCTCAAAACCGTTGGGTTCAGAATGGTCCTTTACTTATGCCACTTGTAATAAAATGATTTGTGCAATAATTTAATCGAGTCTAGCAACATATATTCCTAAGGGTATTCTATTTCTAAGTTCGCACGCATAAATCAAAAGTTCATCTAAGTTCACATGTAACACATTTTCATATTTGCATACAACCTATTTGTATACAATCTATGTCCAAATTTGCATACAACCTATTTGCATACAATCTATGTCCAAATTTGCATACAACCTATTTGCATATAATCTAAGTCCGAATTTGCATACAACCTATTTGCATACAATCTATGTCAAAATTTGCATACAACCTACTTGCATACATAGCCAAATTTGCATATAATCTATGTCCGAATTTACATGCATAAAGATAAATTGAAATACGGAAAACATACAATGTCATAAGCACATTACATTCATGGACACAGAAATGCACACAAATGGCAGTTGCACAATCATACATAATAAAGAGAAACAATTAGGTATAATGCAAAGAAATAACCAAAGAGGCAATTGTACATCAAAATAAACGTGCCATGATGCGATTTGAAAGATAAATAATGGAAGTGAAAGAAAAGAGATGCGACATATGCCCACATCTAAATATGACTTCAAGTGTCCGATTGAACGTATCTCACATTCAATCAAATGCACTTTGTCCGGCGCGGCAAAACGTCGTGGCAAAGGTAGCCCGTAGGCTTTCTATCACTCAAAGTGGAGGACCTTTAATCCAACTTGATTTGCCCATGTGCGATGCAACATGATGCATGATTATGCAAGAAGATGACATACAAAGAAAAGCAAATAATGAAATAAAAGGCGCGGTGAAGTATCGTGGTAAAGGTAGACCATAGGATTTTTATCCCTCCAAATAGAGGACCTTTAATCCAACTTACTAAGCCCATGCGCATCACATCATAATGCATATAAAAGTAAAGACAACAATATCGGACTTCGTATACCCGATTGAACACATCTTACATTCAACCGAATATACATCATCCGGCGTGGCAAAGCATCGTGGTAAAGGATTTTAACCCCTCGACATGGAGTACCTTTAATCCAACTTACTAAGCCCATGCGCTAATAACATAATGCATGTAAAACAAATAAAGACAACAATATCAGACTTTGTATACCCGATTGAACACATCTTACATTCAACCAAATATACATCATCTGGCGCGGCAAAGCATCGTGGTAAAGGATTTTAACCCCTCGACATAGAGGACCTTTAATCCAACTTACTAAGCCCATGCGCTAATAAAATAATACATATAAAAAATAAAGACAATAATATCGGACTTTGTATACCCGATTGAACACATCTTACATTCAACCGAATATACATCATCCGGCGCGGCAAAGCATCGTGGTAAAGGATTTTAACCCCTCGAAATGGAGGACCTTTAATCCAACTTACTAAGCCCATGCGCTTTATCTCATCATTACACAAACAAATAACATGTAGAAATTAAATAACGGATAATAAACAAACAAGACAAAATAAATCGAAATATGTTCCGTTTGCTCGAGTGGTACGTGGAGTTGTATCCCAAGTACAGACCGCACTACCGTCCATTCGGATTCGGCTACGAAATTTATGTCTGGGTTTCCATCCTAAATACCACAATAGGCGACACATTTTCCATTTTATTCAAGGGTCACAACACACATCATTCCACAATACTCATGCAAATAAAACTTAATAAGCAATAAAAATACGAATGAAAATAGATGTGAAAAGTTCCCTCAGGTCTAACCTTTTATGTCGATTCTCGGTCTCGCGTTACACGGTAATCGGAAGGGCTAAAGTACCGGCAACTTTTCTGGTTCACTGGTTTGCATTTTTCCTCGCTATTTCGCTGTTCGGGCTACTGTTTTGACTCCATTTTACTGCTGTTTTGTTGCTATTTTTTAGTCACTATTTTTTCTGTATAAGGCTACTATTTTTGCTGTATGAGGCCACTATTTTTTGCATTTTTTAAGGGTATAGGGGCTGCATTTTTGGTGATTTTTGAGAGGGTTTCTGGAAAGTTTTTTTGGTGCAGTTTTGGGAGAGTTTCTGGACTGTTTTAAGGCAGTTTTGGAAGGGTTTGTGGTGGCCGTTGTAGTTGGCAGTGGTTTCTTGGACGTGAGGGCTGTGTCGGTTTGTTGGCGATGAGTGAATGGTGAAGGGTTTATGGCAGACTGTGAGGGGAATTTATGGTGTGTTGTCTTCGGTGATGGGCTGAATGTGGCTTGCTGGATTGCCTGAAGCGTGAGGAGGGTGAGGCAGTTAGTGGAGGGTACAGGTGGCGTGGAGTAAGGCAACATGCATGGGGTTTATTTATTTTATCAAGTGGCCGAGTGTGGAGTGGGAGAGAAGAGCCGTGAGAGTTCAGGGTTATTTTCTTTGTGTTTTGTTTTTGAGATTGAGCTAGGAGCTATGAAGGGTTGGAATTGGGTTTCTTATATAGGCAAAGGCTAGGGCTTCTCCTTGTTTGAAAAGGAAGGAATCAATTAGTGTCTTACAATGAAAGTCTAATATTTGATTGGGGGACATGTCTTGGCTAGATTAGGAATATGATATATTTAATTTGTTTTGTTTAGGCCTGAGATTTGTTTAGTTAGGAATATAATATACTTGATTGACTTTAATTAGGCAAGATTTTATTTGATATTTATTTTAATTTGGTATATGATTTCTAGATTTTATTTAATTCCACATGTGTTAAATATGTGTTTTATTATTTTGGATGAGATTTAATTGGGCTTGGGCGTGTGTGGGCTTAGCCTAGGCTTGTGGTTGGATTTTGGTGGTGGGCTTGGTGGGCTAATAGTGCTTTAAAACAGAGGTCCAACAAGTGAGCCCGAAGCTAAACAAGCGAATAAAATCTAACAAAAATATCGATTCCCTTCCGACGTTCGTTTCCTGCGACTTCCTCGACTTAAAAGGTAGTGTCTCCAAATGAGACTCATCATAGGGACTTATATGCAAAAATTCAGTGCCTAAAATACTCCGCCTCATTATTTGTAGCTTCGAAAGCAAACCTCAAAGCATAGCTCAACTCATCCCCCTCACTATTTCGGAGGATCATCCTGGCCCCACAGCCTTGTGTGCTGACCGACCCATCAACAAAAAGCTCCCACCTAACTATTTCTTCCACTGTCATAACTTGAGACCTTGTGAACTTAGTGATAAAATATTCCAAGGCTTGCCCATTGATCGATACCCTAGGTAGGTAGGATATATCATATTCACTGTTCTCCATGGACCACTACACCAAACTAGCTGAAACCTTCGGTTTATGCAATATCTATCTCAGCGGGTGGTTGGTATAGACCCTAATAGGGTGGGCTTGGAAATAAGGGCGGGACTTCCTCACCACGGTAACCAAAGATAGAACAACTAGCTCGTGAGCCGGGTATCACGTTTATGCATCCAATAAAACCTTACTAGTATAGTATATTGGCCTTTAGACCTTTTCCATTTCCTGCACTAATACCGAGTTCACATTATATTCAGAAATAGCTAAGTATAGGAATAAACTCTCACTTGGGATTGGTTTGGACAATAAGAGAGGTTGAGCTAGATACTCCTTCAATTGCAGGAAAGCATCCTCGCATTCGGTTGTCCAACTGACCTTCTTCATAGCCTTCTTGATCAACTTGAATAAGATGTGACATTTATCTGTGGCATTGGAAATGAACTGGTTCAGCGTTACCACCCGACCTATCATGCTCTGCACTTCCTTGATCATCATCGGAGGCATTAAATCCAGAAATGCTTTGATATTCTGTGAGTTTTCCTCGATACCCCGGGCACTAATTATATAACCCAAAAACTTCCATAAGGATACTCCGAAGGCACACTTGTCTGGATTCAACCTCATGTTGTACTTCCTCAATAACTCGAACATCCCCCTGAGGTCGTCTAGATGGTCCTCGGGCTTCTTTGTCATTGTGATCATGTCATAGATGTAGACCTGCATTGTCTTGCCGATGAGTGGCTTGAAGACGTTGTTTACTAATCTCTGATATGTAGCCCCGATATTCTTTAAATCCAAAAGACATCACTATCGAGTTCTTTAAGAATATGCCAATGATCTATTTAAGCATAAAAGATGTGAATACACGAAGTAAGATCACGGAAAAATACTCACTTTGATCGGTTTCTTGGATGTAGGAAAGTTCAAAACTTTTGCTCATTTGAAGAAGTGTGGTTGAGCTCAAAGCTTGATGAATGAATTCCAAACTCAATGAGATTATTTCCCTATCACCTTTGTTGACCTCTTTATGTGCTAGCAATGTTTGATTTTTGAAACAAAATCAATAGAGAAGAACTTGAATTTCTCGGCCAATGGAGAAAGAAAGAAAGGATTTTGTGTTTTGGTAATTTTGGTTTCTAAAACAGTTACCACACTTATCCAAAAGTCAAACTCAATTTTGGTATATGCTTTACCAAAAGCAAAAAAAACAAAGTGTTGGAGGGAAAAAATTGCATTTAATGTCTCCAACCACTTCCATCACTCAAGTTAACACTTGATAGACATGTGATGTAAGTTGGTGGGACCCACTTTAATACAAAATTCAAATGGCTTGCTCCATACACTTCGGGCTCGGGTTCGCTTAATCCAATTAAATGAATTTTCTGTCGCAACGTAATTAAATCCAATTTAATTAAATAATAGCTTCTCGTAAAATTATTATGAAAGTCGCTCACGAATTAATTCCAAATTAATTCTTTCACCCGAATTTAAATCCAATTTTAATTTCGCGTCGAAATCTAATTTCAATTAATATATCGAATATATTATTTAATTATACGATTAATTCCAAATTAATCGTTCTCTCTCTTCTTATCGAATTTTATCCCAGATAAATTCTTGCCGTAATTAATCTTAGATTAATTTTCTCTCTCTCTCATAATTAATCCTAGTTTAATTCTGTTCGAGTCAAACGTCATCGGTGAATCTTTAGGAAGCGACCCATGAGATCCCTGGATATGTTGGCAGTAAATCCGGTCGTCGGACTATCCAAACATGTGCGCACCCGGTACCACATTTTTATCGATTTACAAGACATAGTTGGCTTCTAGCAAAGCACCGTGCCTACCCAATTCTCCAGAAATATTCTTTAAGGAATATATAATCTTTTTCAGGCGTAGTATACGTAGTATTGGGTATTGCGATCCAGTATCGGATGTCACATGCAAGGCCTGAGGCTGGAATAGTGTTTGTCTCGTACGAAGCACAACTAGTCTATTTAATCGGATAATCATGACCTTGTCATATTATCCCAATAGTTGCAACATAATAGAGAACTAGTTATGTATCCTTGCGTGATCATTATTTCCATATGACAGAAGTGATACTTCCATCTTGATATCACACCCAATACCAAAGCGTATTGATTGTCGTAAGTCTTAGCGATGCAAGTCTCAGGTTAAGACCAAATACACATACCCTGATGCAGATTCCCATAGACACATAGTCATACTACCAATGGGATTCCGATGGGTCTATCCAAAGCGAAGCTGTTTCCGAACCATCGGCAAACACAACCTCCTACCACACTTGCATAAGCATCCAATACTTAAATATATGAGAACTATGTTGTTACGCTTCCATAACACGCACAAGTGCAATACTAGTCTATTCTGTATTATCGATGTCCAGTCTCGATAATACTACGACTAGGGATATTTAATGATTAAACCTTCATGGATTGATCTTGTCTCATATCTTATAATCCGGAACTAATCATAAGGACTTTTATCATTTATATATATTCAAGTAATCCAATTACAAAATGATAAAATGGCAATTTCCTTTATCACATAGTTAATTTGTACAAAAACCACAATGTCTTTTACAAATAGTGATGCTATAGGTCACAATTTTCCAACAATCTCCCACTTGGCCTATAGCCAATCACTCAAGTATCTAAAACCTGAACTTTGTACATGTCGCTCAAACTTTTGCTGAGGAATAACTTTCGTCAGCGGATCTGCAATGTTGTCATCTGATGCGACCTTCTCGATCTTCACATCGCCATGATGTATGATCTCACGAATCAGATGGAAACGTCGAAGTACATGCTTGGATCATTGATGAGACCGCGGTTCCTTAGCCTGTGCTATAGCCCCGTTATTTTCAAAATACAATGGAACGGGCTCAGCTGCTAACGGAACTACTCATAATCCAATTAGGAATTTACGGATCCAAACTGCCTATTTTGCTGCCTCAGCTGCAGCAATGTATTCTTCTTCTGTTGTTGAATCGGCAACAGTCTCTTGCTTGGAAGATTTCTAGCTTACTGCTCCGTTGTTCAAACAAAATATGTACCCAAATTACGACTTACAGTCGTCTTTATCGGTTTGGAAACTTGCATCGGTAAACCCAGTTACCTCAAGTTCTCCATCTCCAAAGATTAAGAACGCATCCCTAGTTCGTCTAAGATACTTAAGGATGTTCTTAACCGCAACCCAGTGACTATCACCTGGATCGGCCTGATAGCGACTACATATGCTCAAAGCATAGGAGACATCAGGTCGCGTACATATCATTGCATACATGATTGATCCGACTGCAGAAGCGAACGAGATCCGACTCATGTTGTCTCTCTCATCTTGAGTTTTAGGACACATGTCCTTAGATAGAGTGAAACCACGTGACACTGGCAACTATCCCCTCTTAGACTGTTCCATGTTGAATCTCTTCAACACTTTGTCAATGCACATACTCTGGGAGAGGCCAAGCAGCTTTCTAGATCTATCCTGATAGATCTTTATTCCCAAAATAAATGCAGATTCTCCCAGATCTTTCATGGAGAATTTTAATGAAAGCCAAACTTTCACCGATTATAGCATGGGAATGTCATTGCCAATAAGCAATACATCATCAACGTAAAGGATAATGAATGTCAGTGCGCTCCCACTAACCTTCTTATATACACAAGGATCATCCTCGTTTTGAACGAAATCATATTCTTTTATGATCTCATCAAAACGTTGATTCCAAGAACGCGATGCTTGCTTCAATCCATAAATGGATCGATTTAACTTGCAAACCTTGTCTGCATGTTTAGGTATGACAAAACCGTCAGGCTGTTGCATATAAACATCCTCCAAAAGGTTTCCATTAAGGAAAGCAGTTTTGACGTCCATCTGCCATATTTTGTAATCAAAATATGCAGTAATAGCAAGCATTATCCGAATGGATTTAATCATGGCAACATGTGAAAAAGTTTTGTCATAATCGACACCATGTCGTTGACGATACCCTTTCTCTACAAGCCTAGCTTTGTACGTTTGTATGTTGCCATCCATGTCGGTCTTCCTCTTGAAGACCCATTTGCAACCAATAGGCTTTACGCCTTCTGGTGCATCAACCAGTGTCCAAACTTGGCTGGTGTACATGGAATCCATTTCGGATTTCATGACATCTTGCCATAAATCGGAGTCGATACCTTGTATCGCTTCCTCATACGTAGTCGGTTCGTCTTCCTCAATAAGATTAATATCCACATGAGGTGAGATCAGAAACTCATACCTCTTAGGTTGTTTTCTGACTCTCTCCGACCTACGCGGTTCTTGTGTATTCGAAGATTGTGGTACAGTCTCTTCCTTGATGAACTGTTCATGTTCAGTTAAGGAATTGGTGTCAGGAATAGTATCACTCTGATTTTCATCGAGTTCTACTTTCCTCCCACTAACCACTGCATTTAGGAATTCCTTTTCAAGGAAAACCGCATGTAGAGCAACAAATACTTTGTTCTCTTATTGGTTGTAGAAGTAATATCCTTTGGTTTCCCTAGGATAACCTACAAATAGACACTTATCTGATTTGGGTTCTAGTTTGGTACCATCCAAACATTTAACGTATGCCCAGCAACCCCAAATCTTCAGGAATGAGAAACCCGGTTTCTTTTCTGTCTATATTTCATATGGAGTCTGTTGAACAGACTTTGACGGAACCTTATTCAAAATAAGTATTGCACTGTTCAATGCATATCCCCAGAAGTAAATAGGTAGCTTAGTGCGACTCATCATCGACCTTACCGTGTCCAATAAAGTTCGATTTCTCTGTTCGGACACATCGTTTAATTGAGGTGTTCCGGGAGGAGTCCACTGTGAAAGAATACCATACTCGTTCAAGTAATCGAGAAACTCATTGCTCAAGTATTCTCCACCACGGTTCGACCGTAATGTTTTAATACTTTTGCCGGTCTGTTTTTCTACCTCGTGTCGAAACTCTTTGAATTTCTCAAAAGTTTCCGACTTGTGTCTCATAAGATACACATAACCATAACGCGATGCATCACTCGAAAAGGTTACGAAGTATTCATATCCACCTCTAGCCTGGCTAGACATGGGCCACATACGTCACTATGAACGAGTGCTAACAGTTCGATGGTACGTGCACATTTACCGCTAAATGATGTTTTAGGCATTTTACCTAATAAACAAGATTCGCAGACGTCATATAAATTTGGATTAAATCCGTCCAAGTACCCACTCTTCGAAATTGTGGATATGCGAGTCTTGTTAATGTGTCCTAGACGACAATGCCACATATAAGTTTCATCTTTGTTACTTAATTTAAGCCTTTTGTTTGTTACATTATATGTTTGAGATTGATTTATATTCAAAATATAAAGACCATTATGCACATCAGCACTGCATATCTCAATATCATTTTTATACATAAAACACCCAGTGTTTCTAAATACAAAAGTATACCCATATTGGGCTAAAAAGGATATAGAAATAATATTCCTATTCAAACTAGGTACATAAAAACAATATGATAAGTTTAGTACATGCCCCGAGGGCAGTTCCAAAATATAAGTCCCAACGGCCAAAACTGTGACTCTAGTCCCATTTCCAACTCGTAGATCCATCACCCCTGAGGCCAGTCTCCTGCTAATCTGCAGATCATACACATCACTACATATATGAGTACCAAAACCAGAATCAAAAATAAAATTTTTAAAACTAGAAGTATACATGTTTATTTCTATAACAAACATACATGGTGTCTTACCCGCTTTAATTTCCTTCATGTGCGCCTTGTACTCACGACAATCACGCTTCCAGTGACCTCATTTGCCACACTGTAGGCAGACATCTTTGGATTTGTCATTAGCCTTCCCAGAAGACTTTGATGATTTGGCCTTGCCCTTCTTTTTCGTTTTCTTTTTCTTTTTCTTCTTCTTCTTCTTTACACCTCCAGTAGCCTTTGGCTAAGCCTTGGCAGACTGAGATGTTGAAGCGAAGTGCACCTCGCGCTTTTTGCCCTTCAATAGCTCTTTTTCTGCTTCACGCAGCATTGCCATCAACTCTCCAAGAGTATGGTCTTGGTTCATCATATTATAGTTCATGATGAACCCGCTCCAGCTGTTAGGAAGAGACTGCAAGATCAAATCTATAGAAGTCTCAGCCTCAAAGGTTATGCCTAGCTGACCTAGCTGTTCGATGTCAGCAATCATCTCCGACACATGGTGCTCGACAGATATACCATCTGACATTCGAGAGCGAAAGAGCTTCTTCTGCAATTCATACATTTGCGATCTAATGTTAGATCGATGAAGATCCTTCAATTTTTCCATCATAGTATAGGGATCCAATCCCTTATTCTGGCGACGAAATTGAGGGGTCATTGCAGCGAGTATGACAGATTGAGCAGTTGAGTTATCATCGCTATGAGTCTTCCAAAGCTCAAGCTCAAGCGGCTGCTCAATTCCGGGATTAGGCCCGAGAGGTCTCTCTATCGTATAGAGCATCTTCTCGGCCCCCAGGAAAATCCTGAGGTTCATATCCCAGTCAGGAAAGTTCGCACCATTAAATACATTTTCGCCCATGATAATGTCCCTAACGTTGATCTTTCCCACCATCTTAATTGCAATAGTCTAACTATTCAATTAACGATTTTTGGGTACAGTCCAACTATTACAATAAAAATAATAAAATATTAGTCCAACTAATAAATACATAAAATGACGAAATAATTTGAAAGCGCGTATTGGAAAGTATTTGAACGAAATTACAAATTCAATACTAGCCTCCCACTATTTTTCGGCGAGCCTCTAACCCTCTGTTGAGTACTCGGGAACCTAGTTTCCTAGTGGGCTAGGATCCCGTTAAATAACACATAACCTGGACTTTGGCCAACAAGTTGTATGATATTTAACTAGGTAGATCTCTAAGATCAATTGGATCTCATCTAATTCCTAGATCCGGTAGGTGGACCTCCAAGTCCCAAACATATATACAATATATATGCCAATATATCCATTATATTTTCCTAACCTTTTCCTCTGAATCAACTAAGCCTTGGTTTTGGCACAACAAGCTTAATGATTCCAGTTAAGCGGGACCTATTGACAGTGGGAAAGCTTCGTAATCCATGTCGATGAAGAAGAAGTGACCTTGACTTTGGCTAACAAATCACAACTTGCCCAAGACATGCGATATGGAAAAAAACTTTCGTGGTTCAAACACATCCGTGATGGACATTGATCTTGACTTTGGCCAACAAACCAATGCCAATCTTGGATCTTCAGAAAGAACCACTCAATGGAAGGAATTCGCTTAATATTTGTTTGAGGGTTTTTCGCGTAAATTGGCAACCAAATTATTATCTTTGAATAGGTCTCATCATACACCCTTAAGCATGCATTCTAAAAGCATAATAAGGCGCGAATAAAATAATAATGATATGCGGATGGATACTTAACAAATTATTCCTAGAACAAATCACTCATTTTCCTCTCCCTAGCTAGCACTATTCTAACTTCTACCCAATTACATAATACAATAAAGAAACCTCATCACATTGAGGGGAATTGGTGAGAAGAGAATTACAAAGATTCAAGAGATAAAGGCTGGACACGCAGGTCCAATTTAATAAATTCTAAATTTATTACAACAATTTCCAAAATTTCCCTCACCCGTCTAATATCCATCTGATATACATTATTCATACAATACATCCATGTATTCACACAAAGCATGTTATTCAATCAATCTAATCCAATTAATTAATCTTTGATTTAAGTGATCATCCAATGTTCAAACAACAATTTGATTTGTGCGAGTCCAACTCGTTTAAGAATAAGTACTCAAAGTGCGAATTCTTGAATTATATCGAACTACAATTTTAAATCTGATTTAATTTGTATTCAATACTAATTCGTATTTAATTCTAAATTAAATAATTACACTTTATTAATGTGCCTTTACGACTTAGATTCTAAATCTAATCTTAATGGGTCTCAAAAGCCCAATTAACATCCAATGTTTATTTAATTAAAGTCCAATGTGCTTTTAATTAATTCATAAGGCATGGGCTTTGGCCAATATGGGTCAAACCCAAATGCCAAGGCCCAATAAAGGAATCACCCTATTTGCCATAAAATTAATTTCGGCCCATTAGGCCCAATTAAATTTTAAAAGACCCATTTATTATATTTGGACTTAACGGAATGGTTTTAGGCTCAATTTGGATCCAATCCAATTATCCTAAACCAACTTGGCCCAACCAAGCCCATTAGGCCCAAATATAACAATTTTAGCCCAATTCCAAATTAAAGCCTAATTAATTAAATTCCAATATTCCAAATATCACAATTTATTTAATTAAAGTGTATAGCCATAATTAATTAGTTAAATTAACATTTCCAAAACACCAATTTAATTGATTAATCATGCTTTATTATATTCAATTCATGTCCAACACAAATGAAACAAAATCAAGTCATTACATGCTCATTAAGCTCACGGGATTTCATGCATTTTATCATCACTTTTGATTTCAATCTAATTAAATCGCAAATCAATATATCTCATGCATTTTAAGCACATCCAAAGGTCTAAAAAATCAAATTCACCATGAGCTACAAAGGGTCCAAACTTTCGGCAAAGCTATGGTAATTAGGAAAAAATTTTCTAATCAATTTTTCTCCAAATTAATCATGCATAACTCTAAGCTATCATAATCTAAGCATATCCAAACACTCAATTTGATTAAATAATGCTCCAAGCAAAAATACTCAAATTCAAGTTTATGAACCCTAATTATTTCATGCTTAAAATTGGCTCTGATACCATTGTCGGGTTCTCTAAGAACATGCCAAGGATCTATTTAAGCATAAAAGATGTGAATACACAAAGTAAGATAGCGGAAAAATACTCACTTTGATCGGTTTATTGGATGTAGGAAAGTTCAAAACTTTTGCTCCTTTGAAGAAGGGTGGTTGAGCTCCAAGCTTGATGAATGAATTCCAAACTCAATGGGATTTTTTCCCTATCACCTTTGTTGACCCCTTTATGTGCTAGCAAGATTTGATTTTTGAAACAAAATCAATGGAGAAGAACTTGAAGTTCTCGGCCAAGGGAGAAAGAAAGAGAGGATTTTGTGTTTTGGTAATTTTGGTTTCTAAAACAATTACCACACTTATCCAAAAGTCAAACTCAATTTTGGTATATGCTTTACCAAAAGCAAAAAGCAAAGTGTTGGAGGGAAAAAAATTGCATTTAATTTCTCCAACCACTTCCATCACTCAAGTTAACACTTGATAGACATGTGATGTAAGGTGGTGGGACCCATTTTAATTCAAAATTCAAGTGGCTTACTCCATACACTTCGGGCTCGGGTTCACGTAATCCGATTAAATGAATTTTCCGTCGCGACGTAATTAAATCCAATTTAATTAAATAATAGCGCCTCGCAAAATTATTACGAAAGTCGCTCGCGAATTAATTCCAAATTAATTCGTTCGCCCGAATTAAAATCCAATTTTAATTTCGCGTCGAAATCTAATTTCAATTAATATATCGAATATATTATTTAATCGATTAATTCCAAATTAATCGTTCTTTCTCTTCTTATCGAATTTTATCCCAGATAAATTATTGCCGTAATTAATCATAGATTAGTTTTCTCTCTCTCTCATAATTAATCCTAGATTAATTATGTTCGAGTCAAACGTCATCGGTGAATCTTCGGGAAGCGACCCATGAGATCCCTGGATATGTTGGTAGTAAATCCAGTGGTCGGACTATCCGAACACGTGCGTACTCGGTACCACGTTTTTACCGATTTTCAAGACATTGTTGGCTTTTAGCAAAACACCGTGCCTACCCAATTCTCCAGAAATATTCTTTATGGAATATATAATCTTTGTCAGGCGTATTGCGATCCAGTATCGGATGTCACATGCAAGACATTGGGATTTTCAAGACATTGCGTACTGCGATCCAGTATCGGATGTCACATGCAAGGCCTGCGGCTGGAATAATGTCTGCCCCGTACGAAGCATATATCGGATCACTAGCAACTAGTTTATTTAATCGGATAATCATGACCTTGTCATATTATCCCGATAGTTGCAACATAATAGAGTACTAGTTCTGTATCCATGTGTGATCATCATCTCCATATGACTGAAGTGATACTTTCATCTTGACATCACACCCAATACACTACGATTCTAAAAAAAAACCTAGAAGAGGCGTACACAGAACCTGTTAAAGCCCCGGACGACCAAAACCGAAGCGTATTGATTGTCGCAAGTATTACCAATGCAAGTCTCAGGTTAAGACCAAATACACCTACCCTGATGCGGATTCCCATAGACACATAGTCATACTACCAATGGGATTCCGATGGGTCTATCAAGAGCGAAGCTGTTTCCGTACCATCAACAAACACAACCTCCTATCACACTTGCTTACACATCCAATACTTAAATATATGAGAACTATGTTGTTACGCTTTCATAACACGCACAAGTACAATACTAGTCTATTATGCATTATCAATGTCCAGTCTCGATAATACTACGACTAGGGATATTTAATGATTAAACCTTCGTGGATTGATACTGTCTCATATCTTATAATCCAGAACTAATCATAAAGACTTTTATCATTTATATATATTCAAGTAATCCAATTATAAAATGATAAAATGGCAATTTCCTTTGTCACATAGTTAATTTGTACAAAAACCACAATGTCTTTTACAAATAGTGATATTATGGGTCACAATTGTCCCACAATCACCCTTTAATAATATAGCCACTGGTCAGTGATGAATGTTGTTTTTTCCTCATTCTCGGGATGCATCCTGACCTGATTATACCCCGATAAGACATCTATGAAACAGAGCAGCCCATGACGTGCCGTTGAATCCATCAACTGATCAACCTTAGGGAGCGGGAAGCTGTCTTTCGGGCAAACCTTGATCAGATCAGAGAAATTGACGTACATCATTCACTTCCCATTGGCCTTCTTCACCAGAATAACATTGGACACCCATTCCGGGTATTTAACTCCCTGATGAATCCAGTCTTCGATATTCTCTCAACCTCTGTCTGGATCGCCCCATACCGTTCCTGATTGAAAATTCTCCTCTTCTGCTTGACCGGTTTGTGAGCTCGGTCGACCGTCAAACGATGATTGATGAAATTAAGGTCGATCCTGGGCATATCTCCATGCCCCATGCAAAGAAATCTACATACCCCTTCAAGAAACCTAGAAAATGTTCCTTAAGACCTGGTTCCAACCCTACCCCGACCTTTATTATCCTTCCTGGGCCGAAAAACTCCACCGACTTTAACTATTCACCTGCCCTTAACTCAGCAAACTCCTCAGGGCGGGGATCGACCAACTCTACCTTCGCCGCTACTTATTCCCTTACTTTTCACTTCATCCCCGTTTGCTCAACACAAATTATTTCCTTAGAAACAGTAGAAAAGCAACTTCTTGTAGTCTTAAGGCTTCCACATACTATCATAATCTCCTCTCGGTCAAGAACTTCAATTTCAAGTAATAACATGACATGGTTTCCTTAGATTTCATCATGAAGGGCCTCCCTAAGATCACCTGGTAACTAGTCAAGCAATTTACCACTGTGAAATCCACCATCATGATTTGGGGTATGTGGAGTCGTCCCAATAGTTATTGTCAGTTGTATCCGACCTAGTGGAATGACAGTTGCTCCCCCGAATCCATACAGCGGCGTCACATCTTGGACTAAATTGGTGTACTCCACACCTAACTCATCTAAGGCTTCCTTAGAAATAATATCAATTGCACTCCCAGGATCCACCAGTATTCTATCTATCTCGACCCTGCTAATAATGGCCTTGATCATCAATGCATCATCATGGGGGTAGCTCACACCCCCCTGACATCCTCCTCCGTAATGATAATGGTAATAAGCCGAGCTCTCTAGATCCTCGGGTCCCTTTCTGTCGTCAGCACCTTCGGGCCTCTTGTCTGACAGTATTTCTTCCTGGCCCGGTTTGAATCCCCAACCAATGTCCTTCCCCCGACTATTGTGAACATTAGCCTCTACTCTTTGTTATTCTTGGCCATCATGGCTTCTCGGTTTATGCATTCATTATGATACCCGTCCCTTACCAAGTTTTCCACATGTTCCTGCAGGTCTCTACATTGTTCTGTGGTGTGTCCCCTTTCATTATGGTGTGTACAATAAGTTTTGTTGCTTTAGTTCTCATTTGAGAACTTCCTCAGGTCGGGCTCTGTCAACCGACCTTTATCCTGGATTTCCTGAACTATATGGGCCAAAGGTCTGTTCATGGGGGGTGTACAATGTCCCCTGGTAACGTGGTTGACCTGGGCAAGCTGCCTTTTTTCTTGTACTCAATTATTTTGAGGTATCGGCCTGAACTCCTTTTGACTCGAGGCTGATCCCTACTCACATCACGCTTGTTCTTTTGCCTGACTACTCTTGGTGCTCGACCTTCTCCTCCCCGAGATATTTTTCTTCTTCCTCCACCAATATAAACTTCCTTACATGTTCCAAAGCTGCAGCGTAATCCGATATTTCCTGGATTCTCAGATGAGATAAAAGCTTCCCAACCCTGAGGGCTCATTTGAAGCTTTCCAATGCCTCTGGAGACTCATATGCCCCGACCTCCAGCACCAAGCTGTGGTAACTGTCAACAAAGCTCTTTAAAGGCTCATCATTCATCTGCTTGATCATTATCAGAGATCCCATCATCTTCCTAGGTATGCATGCTCCCTTAAAATGCCATACAAATGACTTCCTTAACTGGGCGAAACTGCTGATGCTCCCCGACGTCAAGTTCATGAACCACAAGCTAGCGGATCCGCCCACGGTCAAATGGAACATTCTACAGATGGCTTCTCCAGCCATTCTCAACAAAACAAACTTCTCGACATGAGATTTTGGCTTCGTGTTACCTTTGTAGAAATCCATGGAAGGTGATTACGCCTAAAAAATACTCGCGATTATCGCAGTATAGTTGGGGTGTCGATTCTTCAGAGAGATGGTTACAAGGAACTAATTCACTTAAAGAAAATGTAAGCAATAACTTAATTAAAGAGAATGTTTGAATTGGTAATGTAAATTAAAGATACGAAAAACACGTAAAAGTTATTAGTAGAGAAAAGTAGCAAAGCGTCGTGAATTCCTCTTGTATCTAATCCTTATATTCAGTAATTGATTCCTTTATTACTGAATTGAAGGTTTCACATCCCAAACCAACAATCAGGTGATATTTCAATCAAAAACGTATTAAATTCTAAGGTAATCAATGAATTATTTTCTCTATGTTAACAACACACTATGTTATCGTTATGACCTATCTAACATCGACAATATACCCACAGACAATACTGCAGCAGAAGATTAACTCATAAAACAACATAACTAGTCATAACTCGGTTTCCCAATCACACATAGAAGAAGCATGACTATTCCTATATGCAAATTGGTAAAACACAATCTCTGGCTTCATAATCAAAAGATAATAAAGAATAATAAATCATCAATTATATTAAACATTGAAGATTATTCAGGAATCAAAAACATGAAAATAAGAACTTAATTACAAGAGTTCATCATTAGCTTTGCCTAGGAGATTAGTTCTCCATAGAAGAAAGAAACATAGCCTGGATATATCGGAGGGACATCCTGTCTGACATGAAGCTTCTTCATTCTTCTCTCTCAAATATGTGATTTCAACTCTTTGTCGTGTATTTCTTCTATTCTTTAGGGTTTTGGACGAGCTTGGGTATATATAGGGAAGTCTCGGAGTCCTTATGCTCATAAAAACGACTAAACTAAGTTTTTGGGATCTGCCAGGGCGACGCAGCACCGAAAAGTGGCATTGCGGTGCCCAACTTGCAGGATTTTTATTTGTGTGTAGTCTAAGGGTGTGTCGTGACGCCAGGAAGTGGGCGTCGCGACGCGTGGCAGATTTTCTGGAATAATTCTTTCTTCGTTTCTCCTCTTCCTGCGTGCTTCCGATGCGTCCGTAAGGTCCCGAAACATGTAAAATTGCTCCAATCTTCATGTTCCATTGCTTCCTAATAACAAGACAAAAATAAACTATAATTAAGATCGAGTACTTAATAATCAAGCCGAATTAGTGATGTTCAAAGTACACTTTCATGCACTTATCACAACCCCAACCAGCTTATTGCAAGTCTCTAGAAATTCAAGTGCAAAAAGAAAATAAGAATTAAACTAAATTAAAAAAAAAAACTATCTAAGCCACTTTCGTAGGGATCAAAATTGCATTTAGCGTATGCAATAAGCCTTTAAACCCCTTGGTGACCTTAGTGGACGAGTTATAGTCTCGTGAGGGCTTACAGTGATGACACCCACAAACGTCATTCAAAACACATGCAATCATGCAAAAAAAAAATGAAATATTCCCAATAGTTACACATATTATTGTCCTCAAAGAATGCCTAGCAATGAAATCAGAGAACCTTCAAAGTACTTAATACAGCTCAAATCCAAGTTCTTGAATAGCTTAGCTAAGCCAGACTCACATTGTGTGTGTGTGTAAAGGTTCGTTCACAGCTCGACTCTTAAGTAATCCAACTCAATAATTTTGTTTAAAAATTGGGATCTGATGGGTCAAACCAACCTAGATATCTCAAATGTGCTCTGTAATTGTCTTTCTTTGCTCAATATGGTATTGTAGGCACTGCATTTTTTGCATATAAGTCCCTATGATGATTCTCATTTGGAGACACTACCTTTTATGTCATGGAAGTCGCAGGAAACGGACGTCGGAAGGGGAAATTCAGAACAAGTATGTCATCAGATTCATTTCACAAGTTCACTGTTTTCGTTCGTGCTGCGTTCGTTGTTCGTTCGAACGTCAAGCAGATTACGGGCGTTCGTGTAGCGTTCGAAGAGGCGTTCGAACGGTGTCGGTATTTCTGGTTTTGCTGCTAGCCTCACACCCAAGCCCAATTAGCCCACCAAAGCCCATAAAACACATCCAAATTAATAAAACACATATTTAACACATGGTGAAATTAAATAAAATCTAAAAATCACATACCAAATTAAAATAAATATCAAATAAAATCATGCCTAATTAAAATCAATCAACAAATATTATATGCCTAAACAAAACAAATTAAATATATCATATTCCTAATCTAGCCAAGACATGTCCCCCAATCAAATATTAGACTTTCCTTGTGAGACACCAATTGATTCCTTCCTATTCAAACAAGGAGAAACCCTAGCTCTTTGCCTATAAAAGAACCCAAAGCCAAGACACTTCCCCCTATCACATGGATACAAACCACAAAAATTCTGCAAGGCATTGACACCCTAGCTCATTCACACAGAAAACTCCTAGTTCATTCACACAAGAAACACCCAAGCTCATTGACACAACTCTCCCTCACTCTCAATAACCGAAAATCACAAACCAAAGAACCCTCATTGCCTTGACCAAAACACATCCCGAATAGCCTCTTTACCTCACCAAAACAGTCCCCAAACCACACCATAACAGCAGCCCAAACCACACCCAAAACAGTCCCCAAATACACCAAGAACAGTAGCCTAAATACAGTAAACGTAGTGACCAGAAAATGTCACCGAAAGAACAGTAAAATATAGTAAAAACAGCAGCAAAACAGGGAGAACGACGACTCAAAACAGTGAGACAACGAACAAGAGCAGTGAACCAGTGAACCGGAGGAGTTGCGGAGTGTTAGCCCTTCCGACGATCGTGTACCGTACATCCGAGAGGTGATTTAAAAGGTTAGACCTGAGGCACTTTTTGATTTATTGTCATCCATTTTTTTTAATTGTTTTATTCGCATGAGAGTCGTTTGTGGATGCATGTTGTGGCTTTGAATAAAATGGAAAATGTGTCGCCTCTTGTGGTATAATAGGATGGAAACCCGGAAATAAATTTCATAGCCGATTCCGAATGGACGGTAGTATGATCTATACTCGGGATACAACTCCACGTACCACTTGAGTAAACGGCGCATACTTCGTTTTATATTGTTATGATTTGTTTACTATTCGCTACTTGATTTATGCATGTTATTGGTTTATGTAATGATGAGATAAAGCGCATGGGCTTAGTAAGTGCGATTAATGGTCCTCTATTTTGAGAGGTTAAAATCCTTTACCACGATGCTTTGTCGCGCCGGATGATGTATATTCGATTGGATGTGAAATATGTTCAATCGGATACACGAAGGCCGATATCATTGTCTTCACTTTTTTATATAAGTATTGTGTTGTTTGCGCATGGGCTTAGTAAGTGCGATTAAAGGTCCTCTATTTTGAGAGGTTAAAATCCTTTACCCACGATACTTTGCCGCGCTTTTTAGCCCATCATTATTTATTAGGTGTCATCTATTCATCCGTCCATGTATGTGTCATGTTGTTTACTGCATTTCGGAGGTCACTGCTGTGACCCCGTTCGAACACGTTTCAGAACGCCACACGAACGCATGTTTTCTCTGTCTCAGCTCGTTCGAATGCATTTCGAACGCAACTCGAACGCGGATGCATTTTGCCTTATCATGCATCAGGTCTTATTTCCGTTCGAATGCGTTTTCCGAACGCCATACGAACGTGAGCATTGGTTTCATTTCCGTTCGAAACGCTTTTACGAACGCTATTCGAACGCGAACCTTCTATTTACCGTTCGAATGCGGATACGAACGCCGTACGAACGCCCACTGTAAACAGGTCATCTTCCATCACAATCTAAGCATGGTTACTCATTTTGTCATTTCCCTTTTTGATTACTCATGTTCTCGCACTTAGTCATTCATTGTGTTCAGAAGGTTACATGTTCGTTTCCATGATGCATGTTTGCACAGTATTTACCTAATTATGCTTCCGCATTCATCCATTCAACATGTTCATGAAGTTATATGCTTGCCGTTACTCCAATTTGCTTTCATTCGTGATTATACAATTATTATCTACTCTTACTGGCATGCCCATGATCGAATGTGATGTGCTTATGACATTGTATGCTAGCTGTATTTATCTTTATGCATGCAAATTGGGACATAGATTATATGCAAATAGGTTGTATGCAAATATGAAAATGTGTTATAGGTGAACCTAGATGAACTTTTGATGTATGCATGCGAACTTAGGAGTAAATTATCCTTGGAAATAAATGTTGCTTAGGCTTGGTTGAATTATTGCACAAATCATTTTATTACAAGTGGCATAAGTAAGGGACCATTCCGAACCCAACGGTTTGAGGTCTTCCCTTGCGAGGGGTGAGTGTGGCCTTAAACTATTTCCCGGTTCACACCGGGTGGCGACTCCATTATTCTCCTGTTTTAGTCCCCCGCGGGCTACTCCGTACTCCCAACCGGGCCGCGAGCCCGGGACAGCATGCGTCGCCCAGTTTTTGTGTTCCCACAGTTTGGCGACTCCACTGGGGATAGAGAATCGGCCCCGAAATAATGTCTTGTAATATTATGATTTTGCTTTAAGTTAACCGTTCTGTAGTGGGTTGAAAGGGGTTTAATCAAAGGCACTTTTAAGGCTAGGTAATGGTTTGGTGTCTTCCTTCACTCACTACCTTTCTATAAGGAAAAGCTGTGAAGGCACCTAGATAATCATCTACTCGTAGCCTACTGTGATGGACTAATTTGGAGGACTCGTTGTTTATTTCTGACACCAAGCGATAAGAGCCTAAGAGGCTTGGGTACTTAATAGAGCCTCGCTCCACCCTCCCTCTGGGAATCTACAACAGGAAATCCATTTGACAGTCAGTCACACACTATAACTCGTTGGCACGTACCTTAAGATATAAAAAAGGTGTGCTCCCTTGGTCGCTCGAACCCTTGAGTGGGGAGACCTAGTTGTGGGGTAATCCTTCGTCAGCGAGAGCCTTTGTCCACACCCCCGTAAACCCGCATGTGAACCTTAGTCATAGAACTAATAAGAATTATTTACTTGTGCTTGTGTTTGGGAACATGTTTGGTTGGATCCATTCGGACCTTTTGTCATGAGGTATGGGCTTGTTCGGCCATTTAAACTGGGACAAGAACATATCTTATGATGATTGGGCCAAAAGCTTCTAAAACGTCAATATGCCATTATATGTTTGTGTTTTGGAACATTATCATTTGGATACGGTTGGACTTCTTGCCATGAGATGTGAACTTGTTGGGCCATTTAAACTGGGATGAGTTCACTCCTATGACAGTTAGCCCAAAAGCTTCTAAAATGATGATGGGCCGATTTTTGTGAAAATTTTAATGAGTTTATATATTTCTTGTATCGCATGCATATCATGCATCACATGCACCTCATGCATACATGCACCATGTTAAGCCCCTTTTGTCTTGAAAGCCATCATAGATACCCATTGGTTAGAGAAGATGGCAGACTTGTCAAAAGACTGAGCAGTCACCAAGAGAATTGGCTGAAGACTTAACCCAACGGGATAGGAAACTTAATCATGCATGCATGCATACACGTAACGTATTTTTCATTCCTTTTTGTGTTTGTTTTGTTTTGTATTCACAGGTTTCAACGGAGAAAAAGAGAAAGCGGCAAATGCAAGCCAACCAGAAGCATCAACGGTACAGTGTCAGCAGTTTTTAGGAATGAATCATAGGGTTGAGGCCCATATCAGTATCAGTTTGGGGGCGAGGCCCCTATCAGTATTAGTTTGCGGGCGAGGCCCATATCAGTATCAGTTTAGGGCGAGCCCATATCAGTATCAGTCTGATATTAATCACATGGTTGAAGATTCACCGATGATGTATGACTTGCACTTTATTAATTTGGGATTAATTAGATGAGAGAGATAATTAATCTGGGATTAATTACGGAGATATTTTATCTAGGATAAAATATCAATTAAAGAGAGAGAACGATTAATTTGGAATTAATCGATAAAATAATATATTCGATATATTATGCGAAATTGGATTTCGACGCGAAATTGAAATTGGATTTTAATTCGGGCGAACGAGTTAATTTAGAATTAACTCGTTAGCGATGTGAATAGTGATTTTCGCTAGGCATAATCATTTAATTACGTCGCAACGGAAAATTCGTTAATTTGGAATTAGTAAACCCCAGCTCGAGAGTGTTTGCGAGCGCATTCGGATTTCGAATTCGAGTGCGGCACGCAAGTCATATCAAGCGTCAAATCACTAGTCACATCAAGCGTCAAATCACATGTCACTTTGAGTGATGTGACAATTTGATTGATTGATGTAGTAGTTGGAAAGCATTTAATTGCTTTTGCTTTTGACTTTTTCTTTTTGAAATTTGTAAAGGGTTTTGGTATTTGTTTTTTGGAAAAACAAATATAGTAAACACCTTTTACATTTTCTTTCTCTCTCTCTCCCATTCGGTTTCTAGGAAACCTTTTCTTCCCTCCACTTCTCTCTCGGCTTTGAGCCGTTTCTCCTTCTTCTTCAAGATCTTGGCTTGGACGTGAAAAGCAAGGAAGAAGACAAAGTGCTAGCACACAAATGGGTTAATACAAAGGTGATAGGGCAGTGAACACATGTGCATGGAATCGTTTTTGAAGCTTGAAGCTTGGAGCTTCAATGGAGGTCATCAATGGCCGAATCTTTGAGGAGTAAAAGAGACCAAAACCGAGCAGTCCACTGCAAGGAGAAGCCACTGCCGAGCTTCAAGGAGGGCTGAAAAGGCTTGTGTTATTCATAGCATCCAAACCGATCATTATGAGTATGTTTCCGCCATTCTCCTTTGTGTATTCACATGCGTTTTTGTGCTTGATTTCATTCTTGGGACCTAATTAAAAACCAACAATGGTATCTTGAGCTTATATCAAACATGAAATTTTTAGGTTTTAAAATTGGGCAAAATCGATTTGAGCATGAATTGGTTAAATTGTTTGATTAAGTATGCTTGAATGAGGTTGAATTGAAGTTGTGCATGATCAATTTCAAGAAAATTGGATTGGATCAATTTTCCCCAAAAGCTTTGGCTTGGCCGAAAATGGATAAACCCTAATTGTCTTGGTAATTTTTGTTTTTTGATCATTGGATGACTTAAAACAATTGGGTAATGTTGATTTGAGGTTTAATTGGATTGAATTTTGAATTGAACAATTTTTCCCCAAATTATGGCTTGGCCGAATTCATAGTGATATAAAAATTCATGGTGATTTTTTGATTTTGATTCATTGGATATTTTTATTTTGTGTGCATTAGTTTGACGTTTGTGGGTATCGTTGCTGTAAGCCCTCACAAGACTACAACTCGTCCACTAGGGACATCTAGGGGTTTATGTTATTTTCTTTAGTTGTTTTGCTCGAGGACTAGCAAAATGTTAGGTTTGGGGGTGTGATGAGTGGTAAATGTTTCACTATTTACCACTCATTTGACCTAATATTTTGTATAGTTTCTTGGGTTTTATGAATGTTTTGATGTGTTTTGTGGTATTTTTTTAGATAAATAAGGTTTCATGACTCACTAGAACCAATTCAGGGTCAAACAGTCAAAAATGGACAAAAAGGGCAAAATGGTAATTTGGGCATCGCGACGCGCAGCAAATCCTGCGTCGTCACCGCTAACGTGCGCCGGAGTCCGCTAAAATACGCCGATGATTGCTAAAATGTGCTGAACACCTGTCAAAATTAGAGAAGTTTGCTATCATGTACATTTGCTAACATGCGCCTGCCACGTGTCATCATCACATGCTGCCTATTGGGAAAATCTACGGTCCCGAGGATCGATTAAAGCGATGAAACATACATGTGAATACATCAAAGAAGTTGCGGAAAACTTACATCGATCGGTTGAGGCGATGCGGTGAAGAACAAAACTTTTTAAGCCCTTTGAATATCCTCCAAGGGTCACGGCAGTCACTGTTTTTGGTCTCCAAAAATTCGTCCATGGATCATCTTCCAAGCTCCAAGATTTCGTGATGTGATTCCAAGCTCACGGGTGCGGTTTCCCTATCACCTTCACAAGACTCCATTATGTGCTAGCACTCTTGATTTTTGCCACAAAAATCATCAATTGCTTCTCATTGGCTCACGGTAATGGGCTGTGAAGGAAGAAGAAAATCA
Source organism: Zanthoxylum bungeanum (assembly GCA_019454045.1). NCBI lineage: Eukaryota > Viridiplantae > Streptophyta > Magnoliopsida > Sapindales > Rutaceae > Zanthoxylum > Zanthoxylum bungeanum. The sequence goes on from SKCR01021106.1 coordinate 139,084, forward strand.
GCCCCTTTTGGGCGTGAGAGAGGGAGGAAGAAAGAGAATAGAGAATGTGTTGGTAGTTGGCAAAAAGTGTATCTAATACACTTATGAATTTCCAAAATTAATTTTCCTTATTTTTGCTTTCCAAAAGTCAAAGCATTAAAGATTTGCCAACAACTACCATCAATCAATCAATCAATCAAATTTTCACATCACTCAAAGTGACATGTGATTTGACGCTTGATGTGACTAATGATTTGACGCTTGATGTGACTTGCGGGCCGCACTTGAATTCGAATTGCGAGTGCGCTCGCAAACACTCCTGGGCTCGGGTTCGCTAATTCCAAATTAACGAATTTTCCGTTGCGACGTAATTAAATAATTATGCCTAGCAAATTACTATTCACATCGCTAACGAATTAATTCTAAATTAACTCGTTCGCCCGAATTAAAATCTAATTTCAATTCCGTGTTGAAATCTAATTTCTTATAATATATCGAATATATTATTTTATCGATTAATTCCAAATTAATCGTTTTCTCTCTTTAAATGATATATTATCCCAGATAAAATATCTCCGCAATTAATCCGAGATTAATTTTCTCTCTCATTTAATTAATCCCAGATTAATAAAGTGTGAGTCATACGTCATCGGTGAATCTTCGGGAAGCGACCCATGAGATCCCCGGATATGTTGGCAGTAAATCCGGTCGTCGGACTATCTGAACACGTAAGTACCTAGTACTACGTTTGTATCGATTTACAAGACAAGGTTGGCTTCTAGCAAAGCGCCATGCCGACCCAATTCTCCAGAAATATCCTTACAGGAATATACGATCTATATCAGGCGTAGTATACGTAGTATTGCGTATTTCGATCCAGTATCGGATGTCACGTTCAAGGCCTGGGGCTGGAAATGTGTCTGCCCCGTACGAAGCACATATCGGATCTCTGGTAACTAGTCTCTATAATCGGATAAACATTACCTAGTCATAATATCCCGATAGCTGCAGCATATAAGAGAACGACTTCAGTATCCTACGTGATCATCATCTCCATTATTACTGGAATGATACTTCCATCTCGACATCACACCCAACACACTACGATTCTCAAATATCCAGCAGAGGCGTACACAGAACCTGTTAAAGCCCTGGACGACCAAAACCAAAGTACATTGATTGTCGCAAGTATTAGCGGTGCAAGTCTCAGGTTAAGACCAAATACACCTACCCTGATTCGGACTTCCATAGACACATTGTAACACTACCATTGGAATTCTGAGGGGTCTATCCAGAGCGAAGCTGTTTTCCGTACCATCGGTAAAACACAACCTCCTACTACACTTGCATGAGTATCCTATACCCAAATATATGAGAACTATGATGTTATGCCCTCACAACGCGCACTAGTGTAATACTAGTCTATTCACATTATCGATGTCCAATCTCGATAATACTACAACTAGGGATATTTAATGATTAAACCTTTATGGATTGATACTGTCTCATATCATCTAAATCCAGGAACTAATCATATGGACCTTTCATCATTTATACATCTTGGTGATCTAATCACAAATGATAAAAGAGCAATTTCCTTTGTCACATAGTTAATTTGAACAACAACACCATGATCTGTACAAATAGTGACGCTATGGGTCATAACTGTCCAACAATCTCCCACTTGGCCTATAGCCAGTCACTCGAGTGTCCTACACCCAAACTATGTACGGTTCGCTCAAATTTCTTCTGAGAAATTCTTTCGTCGGCGGATTTGCATGATTATCATCTGATGCGATTTATTCGATCATCACATCGCCACGATATATGATCCGAACGAATCAGATGATATCGAAGTATATATCTAGATCGTTGATGAGACCATTAATTCTTTAGCATGTGCTGTAGCCTAGCTCAGCTGCTAACAGGACTATATCTAATCTAATTAGATTTTTATCAATCCAGAAGGCTTCTATTGCTGCCTCAGCTGCATCAATAATCCACTTTTGTTGTTTATTCGGTAACAATATCTTGCTTGGAAGATTTCCAGCTCACTGTTCCATTATTCAAACTTTATAGTACCGTTGTTACGACTTATAGTCATTATTATCAGTTTGGAAACTTGCAGCAGTGATCCCAATCACTTCAAGTTCTCCTTCCCCACAGTATCATTAGTTCGTCTAAGATACTGAAGGATGTTCTTAACATCAATCCAATGACCATCGCTTGGATTGGCCCGATTGTGACTCCATATGCTCAAAACGTATGAGACACCAGGTCACGTATATTTTTCAATGTACGAGTTCTCGGAGAGTATTAACAACTTTTAAATCTATCCCAGTAGATCTTTATTCCTAGAATAAAGGTTGTTTCTCCCAATAATTCTAAGGAGAATTTCTCGAAAGCCTAGCTTTCACCGATTGTATTTGGGAATATCATTTCCAAGAAATGATATAATTATCATTATTTATAGGACAGTCACTTTCAGTGCGCTCCCACTGACCCTCTTATATACACAAGAATCATTTTCGTTTTGAATTAAATCATACACCATTATGATTACATCAAAACAATCATTCCAAGAATTCAATGCTTGCATCAATCCATCCATGGATCGAATTAACTCGTAAACCTTGTTTGCTCATTTTTGTACGAAAAAACCGTTGGGAAGTTATAAACATCCTCCAAAAGGTTTCCATTAAGGAAAGCGGTTTCGGCATTACAGCTGCCATATTTCATGAATGAAACATGCAGCATCAACAAGCATTATCCAAATGGATTTACCGTGGCAACAGGTAAAGGTTTCGTCGTAATCGACACAATCTTGATAATGATACCTTTTCGCTACAAGCCTAGCTTAGCATGTTGGTATTGAAGGGGTTTTTAGGGGCTGAATCCGGTAACGCAGTGGAAGCGGTGGAAAATCGTATTTTCCGATTTCAAAATTTTTTCTCGGATTAATTAAATAAACATATTTATTAATATTCCAATAATCAAATTATGAAATAAAATTCAATAAATCATATTTAAGTGAATTTACCAAATTACCCTTACTTGGTATTTTTGTCCATTTTGGTCTGAAATTGATCAAATCAATTTTGAATGATTCTAAATCATTTCCAAGATGAACTTAGCATGTTCAAAACAGCAAGGAAACCAAAATCCCCAATTTTTCTTCCTTGGCCGAGAGCACCACTTTGGTGCCAAAGTGTGCACTTTGTCATTTCATGCATCAAAACACATCAAGATGTAATCCAATCAACATGAAAACTTTATATGCATCATATACACATCCAAATGCACAATATAAATGAAAAGCCCCAAATTTGGAATTGGTCATGAACCCTAATTTTTCAAATTCTTCAAAATGAACAAATTAGACCAAATTGGTTAAATCAATTACTTCAATCATCATTCATCCATCCAATCCAAGTCTCAACACAATGAAACAACTCAAGATAAAATTAGGTCATTTAAGAGTGGGTCAATAACTCTAGATTAGCAACATGGTTTCCAAAACCTTAAAAGCAAACTTACAACTACAATAGTCACAATCTTCTTTCATCACACATGCTCAACACTTCCATCAAAACTTCCATCAACAAAAATACAAAGAATAAAGAAAGAAATAACCTAAGAACATCATGTTAAAGCCTAGATCCTAAGGAACATTTTCCTTACTAATAGTAAGTTGAAGAAACTTACTAAAATCCAAGCTTTCTTGATTTTTCCTTTCTTTTCACAAGCTTTCTCTTTGTTTCTTCAATGGAGTTTTTCTTTGTAAAGTGTATTAGGTTGAATAAAATGAAATGAAAAACAATATATACTTGTATCAAATTTTCCTTGGCCGAAATCACCAAACAAATACAAGATTATTAAATTTCATTTTCATTTCACTTTAATTTAGTCAACTTGCATAAATATCCAAATAACACTTTATTAGATATTTAATTAAGTCAACAAAGGCAACTAATATCATTTACATCAAATATCCTAATGTAAGATATTTATATTTTAATTAATTTAATCATTTAACAATTAAATAATCAATTAATTAATCAAATACAAATATATTAAATATATGTATAATATTTACATTAAATATTAAAAACATATATTCATTTAGGATATAAGTCAATAACTCATTTTGACTATTAATTAATGTATTTAAATTAATCAAGTATTAAATATAAATACACAATAATTAGGCAAATGACTATCTAGTCCCTTTAGCACGTATCTTGCGTTTAACCTTTAAACGACTTTATAAATAATCAATATTATTTATTAATGTTGCTCTAGTGCTCTACGAGTATGTTTCATTATGAGACTCTCTAGATTCAGGTATATTCGTCACGAAATCAAATTTCGTGTCCATAATCTATCCACCCGTAGATTATGACGATCACGGATAATCTCGTTGAACCATACAGGTCGAGGTCATGGCAAATGTATAATTCCTCCGTCACAGGTATCCGGATAAACCCAGAGATATAGATGTAAACGTCAAATCTCTACGGGGAACGTCAAATCTCTACGGGGATTATCCAGTCGACTATTCCATTAGCAATCTCTAAAAGAATGTTTAGAACTAGCTTCTAAAATTTACCACGGGCCCATGGTTTTATCTGATTGCTAATCATAGGGACTACCTATGCTCTGATACACAGAACTGACAGATCCTATCTTGATACACATAGGACACCCTGAGGATAGATCTACACCCACGAACAGGCGGAGGTCTGATCTAAATAGATTGGTGACGTGACTGCCATCTAAGTGTAGAAGATGTCTCATGTGCCCACAATCGCATCTCAAGTCTAAGAATCACAAGTGCTACTCAACCCGAGAAGATTCTTATTGACGTTGGTGTACCATCCATTAAGAATCTTCGGTGAGTCGTTCAGTGTTTATCCGATATAAACACCTATACGTCTATACTAGTCTCCAAGACTAATGGTTCATTGAGAAACCATTGGAATCATATATTCCAGTATACGACATGTACCGGTCTCAACAGGTTTACTTTACTGACCAAGTAGTGTAACCTTGACCAGGAACAGTCTGAGAATGACAACGTCATGATACTACTCAATGTCAGTTGCGACGCTTTTGCAACAGTACCATGACTAATCATTCTAAGGTCAATACGTCTTTACCATATTAAAAGATAGATTATATTATAGAAACTGCATATATTATTCATAATAATAATGTTTTACAGAAGTATTCAAAAGAAATACAACCGGGAATTGGCGCTCTGAGCACCAACCCCAACAAATCTCCCACTTGCTCTAGTGCCAATATCGATTGTATCTAATACCCATCAACTCCACGTGTTTATCAAACAGCTTCGGAGGTATGGCCTTCGTCAGTGGGTCTGCTACATTATCTTCACTCGGTACCTTGCACACGACAATATCCCCTCGCGACACAATCTCTCGAATAATTTGGTACTTGCGTTCCACATGCTTCGACTTCTGATGCGCCCTCGGTTACTTTGCTTGCGCAATGGCTCCAGTCTTATCACAGTATAACGGAATCACATTCTCGATACTTGGGACAACTCCCAATTCTGTGATAAAGTTCTTTATCGACACAGCCTCTTTTGCAGCTTCAGAAGCTGCAATATTCCGCCTCAGTGGTGAAATCTGCTGTCGATCCTTGTTTGGAACTCTTCCAACAAACTGCACCTCCGTTAAGGTAAAGACAAATCCAGATGTAGACTTTCTATCATCGGGATCCGATTGAAAATCGGAGTCTGTATACCCATTAACCTGCAGTTCGTTTTCTATAAATTATTAACTTATCCTTGGTACCTTTAAGATACTTTAGGATATGTTTAATGGCCATCCAATGGTCATTACCTGGATTGGACTGATATCGACTAGTTACGCTAACAGCGAAACTGATATCAGGCCTCGTACATAACATGGCATACATTATGCTACCCAAACACAAAGCATAAGGTTGTTTAGACATTCTAACCTTCTCATCTTCTGTTTGTTGACACATCTTCTTAGAAAGATGAATCCCATGTCTGAACGGTATGTTTACTGTCTTACAGTTACCAAAACTATACCGTTCCAAGATCTTATCTATGTACGTTGATTGGGATAACCCAATCAGCCTCCTTTGTCTATCTCTATAGAGTTTTATCCCTAAAACATAGGAAGCTTCTCCCAGGTCTTTCATGGAGAAATTCTTACAGAGGTATGCATTGACGCTATGTAACATACCTAAATCATTCCCAATGATTAGGATGTCATCAACATATAGGACTAAAAATATGACCATGCTCCCACTGGCCTTCTGATACACACAGGATTCTTCCGAATTCTTGAGAAAACCAGACGATATAATAATCTCGTCGAATCGAAGATTCTAACTTCGTGAAGCTTGTTTAATTCCATAAATGGACTTCTTAAGCTTACATACCATGCCCGAGTTTTTGCTGGACGCAAAACCTTCAGGCTGTTCCATATAGATTTCTTCATCAAGAAATCCATTTAGAAAAGCCATTTTGACATCCATTTGCCAATCTCGTAGTCATGATACGCAGCTATAGAAAGCAAAATCCGAATAGACTTAAGCATTGCTACTGGTGAAAAATTTCATCGTAGTCGACGCCAGGTCGCTGCGTGTAACCTTTCGCTACTAGTCGGGCCTTGTAAGTTTCAACCTTACCGTCAGGCCCTCGCTTCCTCTTGTAAACCCATTTACGACCGATAGGAATAATTCCTTCGGGAAGCGGAACAAGTCCCAAACTTGATTCTCATGCATTGAGTCTATCTCGGATTTCATGGCACTTTGCCATTTCACGGAGTCGATGTCCAACATCGATTCTCTATAGGTGAAAGGATCTGTCTCTTCAACTAAGAGAACATCCAGACTCTTTTCTTGTATCAAATACAAGCGTTCAGGAGGTCTAGATACCATTTCCGACCTACGAAGTGTGTGTGTTGAAGGTCCTTCATCTACTTGAACTTCAGGTTCCTCCTTGGTTCGTTGTTTTCAGGTTGGACTTCATCAAGCTCAACCTGTCTATGATTACCACTTCTGACAAAAATTCTACTTCTAGAAATTTTGCGAAGCGAGCTACGAACACATTTCGATGCTCGGTATCATAGAACATATATCCCCTCGTATTCGAAGGATATCCGACAAACCTAAACTTTTTCCCTCGAGGCGAAAGCTTATCTTGCTGAGTCACCCTGACATAAGCAGGACAACCCCAAACCTTAATATAATTAAGATTTGGTCTCCTACCGAACCATATCTGATACGGAGTCGTAGGAACAGCTTTTGAAGGAATCTTATTCAAAAGATGTGCGGCTGTTAAAAGAGAGTAGCCCCATAAATAATAGGGCAAATCTGTGAAACTCAACATTGATCGGACCATATCCAATAAAGTCCGATTTCTCCTCTCAGACACTCCATTGTGCTGTGGAGTACCTGGAGGAGTATATTGAGCGAGAATCCCATTCTCCTTCATATAATCCATGAACTCACCACTCATATATTCGCTGCCTCGATCTGATCGAAGGCATTTAATATATTTACCAGTTTGTTTTTCTACTTCATTTCGGAACTCTTTGAACTTTTCAAAGGTTTCTGCTTTATGTCTCATCAAATAGACATAACCGTACCGTGACAGATCATCGGTAAAGGTAATGAAGTACGAATACCACTGTGAGCATTTTGACTTAGTGGACCACATACATCAGAATGTACGAGTTCCAGTAAGTTAATGGCACGGTGTCCAACACCAGAAAATGGGGCTTTGGTCATTTTACCCTGAATACAGGATTCACAAGTTGGATAGGATTCAATGGTAAGATCTGGTATCAAACCATTCCTAACCAATTGGGTAAGGCGTTTAACGCCAATGTGACCAAGCCTCAATAATGCCAAAGTTCAGTATTATTAATTACAGGTAAACTACGTTTATTAACTCCAGTATGTAATATATCTTTTGAAGTTTGCAATGTATAATGACCATGCTGGTTTGGACACAAAGGATCTGAATATTATTACTATCATATAAATATAAAGAACTGTTCTTAATATTAATACAAAAGCCTTATGTATCCAATACAAAAAGTGATATAATATTAGCTACACATCCAGGTACAAAATGGCATTCATTTAACAAAAGTGTCACATTCGGCAATGAGATCTCGCATACTCCCACTGCAACTGCATCCAAAGAGTCTCCACTCCCGAACCGCAACTGCATCTCCCCGGGCTTCAGCCTCCTACTTTCCTTCAGCACCTGCAACGAATTGCAAATGTGAATGGAACAAGCAGAATCTAAAATCCAGTTGGATGTAACGGCTTCACAAGCCAAAGATAAATCAATAACTGGAAAAATAAATGTACCTGATGTAGATGCTCTATCTCTCCTCAGCTGGGCGATGTAATCAGGACAGTTCCTTTTCCAATGCCCGACTTTGCCACAGTGGTGGCATTTGTCTTCAGAAGCCCTCTTGGGCTTAGCAATCTTCGCCTGCTGTTGAGGACCGAAAGCCTTCTTCTTCTTCCATTTCTTCTTCTTTCCCTTGGACCATCCTTGGGAAGAAGCAGAGAGAGAAGTAGATCTAGGTGGGCGAGTCGGTACTCCCTTCTTAAGATCCTCTTCTGCCGTGAGCAACATCCTATGTAGCTCCTGGTAGGTACAGACAGTCCCGTTCATGTTGAAGTACATCACGAACTGGCGAAATGAAGCTGGAAGTGAACCAAGAATGACACTCCTACCGAGAACGTCATTCAAGATGAGATTATGTTGCCTCAATTGATCGATCAAATCGATCATCTGAAGAACATGTGGGCTAACATTTTGCCCCTCATCCAGACGCGCATGGAACAGTTTCATGGTGACTTTGTGAACAATCACTTGTTCTTGGTTCTCAAACGATTGTCTCAATCGCGTCATCATACTATAAGAATCTAGCATACCATAGTACTGTTGCTTGAGTTTCGGAGACAGTGAACTAAGGATGTATGATTTAACCCTTAATCATCATCCTTCCAAGTTCAAAAAACTTGGCGTTCCTCCTCCGAAGCATCCGTACCCACAGCAAGGGGCAACGGACCCTCGAGAACATATCCCAGCTTTTCGGAATCGAGGACAATCCTCAAATCCAATTCCCAGTCGGCGAAGTTCTCAGCGCCTTTCAGTTTGTTCGCATCAAGCATACACGCAAACTGATTTGTGGATTGTGCCGCCATCGCCAATCTATCATATAGATCACGAAAAACGGTTAGCAGAAATTAAGCAGTTTCATATAATATCAAAAACATAAACTAGATCATGGATTTTTTAATCTAAAAATGCCCCTCCCACTAAATCATGCAATACTGTAGTCCCCACAGAATACAAAGCTTTAACATTTAAATTAAATACAAATAGTGAAAAGTGGATCCCGTGAATATATTTCAGCTCACAGCAGAGGCACAGTCTCGCCTACGTATATTCATCAGGTAGACAACTCATTTGTCAATCACTCAATAGTGACTCATTGGTTTCCGGTCCTGGTCGTTTCTCGTTGTCGCTGCGAAGGTAGGCCCACAAGGAGACGTACCAAGGTTAAACTCGTCAATGATGAACTCAAGTTACTTACGTAATCCTGACAGCTAGGGCACGTTCAGAATTCCGCTTTCGCTTGAATTTATCTAGTATCTGATATACGTCCGGTATAAATAAATCTCTATCGGCTACACCCTCACAGCAGAGGCACGGTCTCGGATGTAGTCACAGAGAAGTATCCATAAACCGTATTGACAAGACGGACCACATAACATGCATCAAATACATAATTATATTAAAACCTTATTAATCAGGGATTTTCCGCTAAGTGTCATACACCCTAAATCTAACCAAATTAGATTATAATAAGCATGTATAAAGTCAAGAAAACATGATTAAACATTGATTTAATTAAAGCTAATCATTTTAGGGCGCCTAGAATCAGACTCGCTCTGATACCATTTTGAAGGGGTTTTTAGGGGCTGAATCCGGTAACGCAGCGGAAGCGGTGGAAAATCGTATTTTCCGATTTCAAAACTTTTTTCTCGGATTAATTAAATAAACATATTTATTTAATATTCCAATAATCAAATTATGAAATAAAATTCAAAAAATCATATTTAAGTGAATTTACCAAATTACCCTTACTTCGTATTTTTGTCCATTTTGGTCCGAAATTGATCAAATCAATTTTGAATGATTCTAAATCATTTCAAGATGAACTTAGCATGTTCAAAATTCAAAAAACCAAGGCAACCAAAATCCCCAATTTTTCTTCCTTGGCCGAGAGCACCACTTTGGTGCCAAAGTGTGCACTTTGTCATTTCATGCATCAAAACACATCAAGATGTAATCCAATCAACATGAAACTTTATATGCATCATATACACATCCAAATTCACAAAATATATGAAAAGCCCCAAATTTGGAATTGGTCATGGACCCTAATTTTTCAAATTCTTCAAAATGAACAAATTAGACCAAATTGGTTAAATCAATTACTTCAATCATCATTCATCCATCCAATCCAAGTCTCAACACAATGAAACAACTCAAGATAAAATCTAGGTCATTTAAGAGTAGGTCAATAACTCTAGATTAGCAACATGGTTTCCAAAACCTTAAAAGAAAGCTTACAACTACAATAGTCACAATCTTCTTTCATCACACATGCTCAACACTTCCATCAAAATCCATCAACAAAAACACAAAGAATAAAGAACGAAATAACCTAAGAACATCATATGTTAAAGCATAGATCCTAAGGAACATTTTCCTTACTAATAGTAAGTTGAAGAAACTTACTAAAATCCAAGCTTTCTTGATTTTTCCTTTCTTTTCACAAGCTTTCTCTTTGTTTCTTCAATGGAGTTTTTCTTTGTAAAGTGTATTAGGTTTTGAATAAAATGAAATGAAAAACAATATATACTTGTATCAATTTTGCCTTGGCCGAAATTCACCAAAACAAATACAAGATTATTAATTTCATTTTCATTTCACTTTAATTTAGTCAACTTGCATAAATATCCAATAACACTTTATTAGATATTTAATTAAGTCAACAAAGGCAACTAATATCATTTACATCAAATATCCTAATGTAAGATATTTATATTTTAATTAATTTAATCATTTAACAATTAAATAATCAATTAATTAATCAAATACAAATATATTAAATATATGTATAATATTTACATTAAATATTAAAAAACATATATTCATTTAGGATATAAGTCAAATAACTCATTTTGACTATTAATTAATATGTATTTAAATTAATCAAGTATTAAATGTAAATACACAATAATTAGGCAAATGACTATCTAGTCCCTTTAGCACGTATCTTGCGTTTAACCTTTAAACGACTTTATAAAAAATCAATATTATTTATTAATGTTTCTCTAGTGCTCTACGAGTATGTTTCATTATTGAGACTCTCTAGATTCAGGTATATTCGTCACGAAATCAAATTTCGTGTCCATAATCTATCCACCCGTAGATTATGACGATCACGGATAATCTCGCTGAACCATACAGGTCGAGGTCATGGCAAATGTATAATTCCTCCGTCACAGGTATCCGGATAAATCTCAGAGATATAGATGTAAACGTCAAATCTCTACGGGGATTATCCAGTCGACTATTCCATTAGCAATCTCTAAAAGAATGTTTAGAACTAGCTTCTAAACTTTACCACGGGCCCATGGTTTTATCTCATTGCTAATCATATGGACTACCTATGCTCTGATACACAGAACTAACGGATCCTATCTTGATACACATAGGACACCCTGGGGATCTATCTACACCCAACGAACAGGCGGAGGTCTGATCTAAATAGATCGGTGACGTGACTGCCATCTAAGTGTAGAAGATGTCCCATGTGCCCACAATGGCATCTCAAGTCTAAGAATCACAAGTGCTACTCAACCCGAGAAGATTCTTATTGACGTTGGTGTACCATCCATTAAGAATCTTCGGTGAGCCATTCAGTGTTTATCCGCTATAAACACCTACACGACTATACTAGTCTCCAAGACTAATGGTTCATTGAGAAACCATTGGAATCATATATTCCAGTATACGACATGTACCGGTCTCAATGGGTTTACTTTACTGACCAAGTAGTGTAAACCTTGACCAGGAATAGTTTGAGAATGACAACGTCATGATACTACTCAATGTCAGTTGCGACGCTTTTGCAACAGTACCATGACTAATCATTCTAAGGTCAATACGTCTTTACCATATTAAAAGATAGATTATATTATAGAAACTGCATATATTATTCATAATAATAATGTTTTACAGAAGTATTCAAAAGAAATACAACATGGAATTGGCGCTCTGAGCACCAACCGCAACAGGTATGTTGTCTTCCATGTATGTCTTCCTTGAAGAATTATATAGTACCAATAGGCACAATGCCTTGCGATACATCAACTAGTATCCAAATTAAGTTGATATACATGGAATCCATTTCGGACATCATGGCACTTTACCATAATAGGGAGTCGATACCTTGTATCACTTCCTCATACGTAGTCAGTTCGTGTTCCTCAATAAGATTGACATCTTTATGAGGTGAGATCAGAAACCCATACCCCAGGTTGTTTTCTGACTCTCTCCGACTTACGCGGTTCTTGTGTATTCGAAGATTACTGGTATAGTTTCATCTTTGATGAACTATTTGTGTTCCATTAAGGACTCGTTGCTCGGAACATTATTACTCTGATTTTCATCGAGTTTTACTTTCCTCCCACTTACCACTGCATATAGGTATTCCTCTTAGGAAAACCGCATGGTGAGCAACAATTACATTGTTCTCTAGTGAGTTGTATAAGTACTATACTTTGGTATCCCTAGGATAACCAACAATTAGGCATTTATCCGATTTGGGTTTTTAGTTTGGTATCATCCAAACATATGCCTAGCATTCCCAAATCATCAGGAATGAGGAAAACCCAGTTTCTTTCCTGTTCATATCTAATATGAAGTTTGTCAAACAGATTTTTATGGAACCTTATTCTAAATAAGTTTTGCACTATTTATGCGTATCCGTTGAAGGAAATGGTAGCTCAGAGCGACTCATTATTAACCTTATCATGTCCAACAAAATTCGGTTTCTCCGTTCGGACACACCATCAAACTGACGTGTTCCGGGAGGAGTCCTTATTGAAAGAATACTATACTCTTTCAAGTATATGAGAAACTTATTGCTTAAGTATTTTCATCATGGTCTAACTGTGATGGTTTAATACTTTAGCTGATCTGTTTGTCTATTTCATGTCGAAACTCAAAAAGTTTCCGATTTGTGTTTCAAAAGAAACACATAACCATAACGCGATGCCACATCCGTAAAGGTCACAAAATATTCATATCCACCTCTAGCCTAGCTAGACATGGGCCCACTTGCTTCATTATGAACTAGGGCTAACAGATCGGTGGCATTTGCACTTTTACCAAGTAAATATTGTTTTAAACACTTTGCTTAAATGAACTAGATTCGTAGACTTTATTTGAATAGAATCAAATATGTCCTAGTACCCACTCTTCGAAAGTGTGGATATACGAGTCTTGTTTAATTGTGTCCCAGACAACAATGCCACATTTAAGTTTCTTCTGATCAAATCAGTTTGAGCTATTAGTTTGTCATATTATATGTTTGAGATTTATTTATATTCAAAATATAAAATATGTTATTCACATCTAATGTGTTTATCTCAATATCATCTTTATAAAATAAAACACTTTAGTGTTCTAGAATATAAAGGTATACCCGCAGCGGGTTAAACACTGATATAGAGATAATGTCTCTAGTCAAACTAGTTACATTATAACAGTTTCCTAATTTAAGTACGTATCGAATGGTAGTTCCTAAACTTAGGTATCTACGATTAAAACAGCGACTTTCGTCCCGTTTCTGATTCACAGATAAATCTCAAATGAAGTCAGTATCCTGCTCATAGTAGATTCTGCACATCATTACATATTTATGTATCACACTAAATATCTAAAATCCAATTTTAATACTAGTAGTGAACATATTTTATGACAAACATATTTGAAGTTAGAGCCTTGCTCATCTTCAATTCCTTCATGTCTGCCTTGTCCATACGGCAGTCACGCTTCCGTGATCCCGTTTGCCACAATTTAGGCAGATATTTTGGGATATGTCCTTTGTCTTCCCAGAAGATTATAATGATTTTGTTTTTGCCCTTTTTCCACACTCAGAAGCGTTCGGCCTAGCCTTGGCATTCTGAAATGTCGAAGTAAGGTGCGATTTGCGCTACTTGCCTTATTGCAAAGTTTGGCTTTGACTCCTTGATTATAGCCATTAACTCTCCAAGAGTTTACTATTGCAATTTAGTACTTCAAAGATCTAAAATATAGATCTATGAAGATCCTTCAATTTCATTATCATACTTTAAGGATCTAATCCTTAGTTCTGATTAAGAAATTAAGGAGTCTTTTTGGCAAGCTTAATGGATTAAGCACTAAAGTTATCATCACATAAATATTCCAAATATCATGCTCTACTATTTGTTTAACTCCGGGCTTAGGCCTAATATGTTATTTTATCAAATAAAGTAACTTCTTAGTTTCCAGGACCATCCTGAAATTTTATTCCCAATTTGAAAATTAAAGTCGTTTAAATACATTTTCACCCAGGATTATGTTTTAAACACTAATCTTTCAATTATCTTGATTCTAATAGTCCAACTATTTAATCAACGATTTTAGGTACTATTTATTATAATGATTACTATAGTCTAACTATATAATCAACTATAATTTAATAGATTAAATTCAATTATATTGATTACTATAATCCAATTATATAATCAACTATTAATTGAAAAGGTTAATTCAAATATATTGATTACTATAATCCAATTATATAATCAACTATAGTGAATCAGTTTGAATACAGTCCAACTGTTTTAAAACAACTATTAAACATTAGTCCAACTAATAAATAATTTATTTGACGAAATATTTGAATGAGCGCATATGGCAAGTAACTAAACGAATATTGCAAATTTAATACTTGCCTCCCACTATTTTTCAGCGAGCCTCTAACCCTCTGTGGAGTACTCAGGAAACCTTGTTTCCTAGTGGGCTAGGATCCGTTAAATAACACACAATCTTGACTTTGGCCAACAAATTGTATGATAATTAACTAGGTAGATCTCTAAGATCAATTGGATCCCATCCAATTCCTAGATCCAGTAGGTGGACATCCAAGTCCGAAACATATATCTTATATATGCCAATATATCCAATATATTGCCTAACCTTTTGCCTCTGAATCAACTAAGTCTTGGCTTTGGCACAACAAACTTAGTGATCCCAGTTAAGCGGAACCCATTGACCTTGGAAAGATTCGTAATCAATGTCGATGGACAAGAAGTGATCTTGACTTTGGCCAACAAATCACAACTTGGACAAGACACCAATATGGAACAAAGCTCTCGTGATTCAAACACATCCTCGACAGACAAAGGCCTTGACTTTGGCCAACAAACCAATGCCAGTCTTGGATCTTGAGTAAGAATCACTCAATGGAAGGAAAAACGCTTAATATTTTGTGAGGGTTTTTCACGTGCAAATTGGCAACCAATTTATTATCTTTGTTAAGGTTTCATCATCATACACCCTTAAACATGCATTCTAAACACATAATAAGGAGCGTAAAATAAAATAATAATGATATGCGGATGGATACTTAACACATTATTCCTAGAACAAATCTCTCACTTTCCTCTCTCCCGCTAGCACAAGTTTTACTTCTACCCTTAAACATGCATTCTAAACACATAAAGAAACCTCATTTACATTGAGGGGAATAGGTGAGAAGAGAAATACAAATAGTAAGGAGGTAATAGGCTGGACACGCAGGTCCAATTAATAAATTCTAAATTTATTACAACAATTTCCAAAATTGCCCCACCCATCTAATATCCATCTGATATACATTATTCATGTATCGCAACCATGTATTCACACAAGCATGTTATCAATCAATCTAATCCAATTAATTAATCTGATAATTAATGACCATCCAATGTTCAAACAATGATTTGATTTTGCGCGAGTCAAACTCGTTTTGCGAATAAGTACTCAAAGTACGAATTCTTGAATTAAATTAAACTACAACATTAAATCCAATTTAATTTGTATTTAATACTAATTCATTTATTTAATTCCAAATTAAATATTATACTTTATAAAGTACTTTTACGACTTAGATTCTAAATCTAATCATTACGGGTCTCAAAGCCCGACTAACATCCAATGTCAATTTAATTAAAGTCCAATGGGCTTTCAATTAATTTCTCAAGGCATGGACTTTTGGTCAAATTGGGTCAAACCCAAAGACTAAAGCCCATTTAAAGGAATCACCCTTAAATGCCTATAAACCAATTAAGGCCCATAAGGCCCAATTAAAGTTAAAGGTCCATTAGTCATAACAGGACTTTATGGATGTGGTTTTGGGCCCAATTGGATCCAACCAATTTATCCTAAATCCATCTTGGTACAACCAAGCCCATTAAAGCCCAATTACAACTTTTCAAGCCCAAATCCAATTTAAGCCCTATTAATTAAATTACAAAAATTCCAAATTTCATATTTAATTAATCTAAAGTGTATTACATAATTAATTACCCAAATCAATATTTCCAAAACACCAATTAGCCTAATTAATCATGCTTATCAACATTAAAACATGTCCAACACATTTTAACAAAAATAAAACCCATTTTCATGCTCATAAGTCTCGGCTTTGTGGGGATTTTTATGTCCGATTCGAATTCAATCCAATTAAATCCAATTCAACATTAAATCAACATTCCCAATTGATTTCAAGTCATCCAATGAATCAAAAATCAAAAATTCCAAGACATTTAGCGCTATGATATTCTCGGCCATGCCAATATTTTTGGGCAAAATTGTTCAAAACAATACTTCATGAAATTAATCCAATCAAACTTCAATACAACATCATTTAAGCATACTCAATCATCCAATTTCATCAAATCATCCTCAAATCCATTTTTACCCAATTTTAACCCTAAATTCAAGTTTCATGCTTTTACTCGCTCTGATACCATTGTTGGGAAAATCTACGGTCCCGAGGATCGATTAAAGTGATGAAACATACATGTGAATACATCAAAGAAGTTGCGGAAAACTTACATCGATCGGTTGAGGCGATGCGGTGAAGAACAAAACTTTTTAAGCCCTTTGAATATCCTCCAAGGGTCACGGCAGTCACTGTTTTTGGTCTCCAAAAATTCGGCCATGGATCATCTTCCAAGCTCCAAGCTTTCGTGATGTGATTCCAAGCTCACGGGTGCGATTTCCCTATCACCTTCGCAAGACTCCATTGTGTGCTAGGACTCTTGATTTTTGCCACAAAAATCATCAATTGCTTCTCTTTGGCTCACGACAGTGGGCTGTGAAGGAAGAAGAAAAACAACCCCTTTTGGGCGTGAGAGAGGGAGGAAGAAAGAGAAGAGAGAATGTGTTGGTAGTTGGCAAAAAGTGTATCTAATACACTTATGAATTTCCAAAGTTCATTTTCCTTATTTTTGCTTTCCAAAAGTCAAAGCATTAAAGCTTTGCCAACAACTACCATCAATCAATCAATCAATCAAATTTTCACAACACTCAAAGTGACATGTGATTTTACGCTTGATGTGACTAATGATTTGACGCTTGATGTGACTTGCGAGTGCGCTCGCAAACACTCACGGGCTCGAGTTCGCTAATTCCAAATTAACGAATTTTCCGTTGCGACGTAATTAAATATTTATGACTAGCAAAATCACTATTCACATAGCTAATGAATTAATTCTAAATTAACTCGTTCGCCCGAATTAAAATCTAATTTCAATTCCGCGTCGAAATCCAATTTCTTATAATATATCGAATATATTATTTTATCGATTAATTCCAAATTAATCGTTTTCTCTCTTTAAATGATATTTTATCCCAGATAAAATATCTCCGTAATTCATCCCAGATTAATTTTCTCTCTCATTTAATTAATCCCAGATTAATAAAGTGTGAGTCATACATCATCGGTGAATCTTCGGGAAGCGACCCATGAGATCCCCGGATATGTTGGCAGTAAATCCGGTCATCGGACTATCCGAACACGTAAGTACCTAGTACTACGTTTGTACCGATTTACAAGACAATGTTGGCTTCTAGCAAAGCGCCATGCCTACCCAATTCTCCAGAAATATCCTTACAGGAATATACGATCTATATCAGGCGTAGTATACGTAGTATTGCATATTTCGATCCAGTATCGGATGTCACGTGCAAGGCCTGGGGCTGGAAATGTGTCTGCCCCGTACGAAGCACATATCGGATCTCTGGTAACTAGTCTCTATAATTGGATAAACATTACCTAGTCATAATATCCTGATAGCTGCAGCATATAAGAGAATGAGTTACGTATCCTACGTGATCATCATCTCCACTATTACTGGAGTGATACTTCCATCTCGACATCACACCCAACACACTACGATTCTAAATATACCCAGCAGAGGCGTACACAGAACCTGTTAAAGCCCTGGACGACCAAAACCAAAGTACATTGATTGTCGCAAGTATTAGCGGTGCAAGTCTCAGATTAAAACCAAATACACCTACCCTGATTCGGACTTCCATAGACACATAGTAATACTACCAATGGAATTCTGAGGGGTCTATCCAGAGCGAAGCTGTTTTCCGTACCATCGGTAAAACACAACCTCCTACTACACTTGCATGAGTATCCTATACCCAAATATATGAGAACTATGATGTTATGCCCTCACAACGCGCACTAGTGTAATACTAGTCTATTCCGCATTATCGATGTCCAATCTCGATAATACTACAACTAGGGATATTTAATTATTAAACCTTTATGGATTGATACTGTCTCATATCATCTAAATCCAGGAACTAATCATATGGACCTTTCATCATTTATACATCTTGGTGATCTAATCACAAATGATAAAAGAGCAATTTCCTTTGTCACATAGTTAATTTGAACAACAACACCATGATCTGTACAAATAGTGACGCTATGGGTCATAACTGTCCAACAATCTCCCACTTGGCCTATAGCCAGTCACTCGAGTGTCCTACACCCAAACTATGTACGGTTCGCTCAAATTTCTGCTGAGAAATTCTTTCGTCGGCGGATTTGCATGATTATCATCTGATGCGATTTATTCGATCATCACATCGCCACGATATATGATCCGAACGAATCAGATGAATATCGAAGTATATATCTAGATCGTTGATGAGACCATTAATTCTTTAGCATGTGCTGTAGCCTAGCTCAGCTGCTAACAGGACTATATCTAATCTAATTAGATTTTTATCAATCCAGAAGGCTTCTATTGCTGCCTCAGCTGCATCAATAATCCACTTTTGTTGTTTATTCGGTAACAGTATCTTGCTTGGAAGATTTCCAGCTCACTGTTCCATTATTCAAACTTTATAGTACCGTTGTTACGACTTATAGTCATTATTATCAGTTTGGAAACTTGCAGCAGTGATCCCATCACTTCAAGTTCTCCTTCCCCACAGTATCATTAGTTCGTCTAAGATACTGAAGGATGTTCTTACATCAATCCAATGACCATCGCTTGGATTGGCCCGATTGTGACTCCATATGCTCAAAACGTATGAGACACCAGGTCACGTATATTTTTCAATGTACGAGTTCTCGGAGAGTATTAACAACTTTTAAATCTATCCAGTAGATCTTTATTCCTAGAATAAAGGTTGTTTCTCCCAATAATTCTAAGGAGAATTTTCTCGAAAGCCTAGCTTTCACCGATTGTATTTGGGAATATCATTTCCAAGAAATGATATAAAAATTATCATTATTTATAGGACAGTCACTTTCAGTGCGCTCCCACTGACCCTCTTAATACACAAAGAATCATTTTCGTTTTGAATTAAATCATACACCATTATGATTACATCAAAACAATCATTCCAAGAATTCAATGCTTGCATCAATCCATCCATGGATCGAATTAACTCGTAAAATTGTTTGCTCATTTTTGTACGAAAAACCGTTGGAAGTTAAACATCCTCCAAAAGGTTTCCATTAAGGAAGCGTTTCGGCATTACAGCTGCCATATTTCATGAATGAAACATGCAGCATCAACAAGCATTATCCAAATGGATTTACCGTGGCAACAGGTAAAAGGTTTCGTCGTAATCGACACAATCTATAATGATACCTTTTCGCTACAAGCCTAGCTTAGCATGTTGGTATTGAAGGGTTTTTAGGGGCTGAATCCGGTAACGCAGGGAAGCGGTGAAAATCGTATTTTCCGATTTCAAAATTTTTCTCGGATTAATTAAATAAACATATTTTATAATATTCCAATAATCAAATTATGAAAAAAAATCAATAAATCATATTTAAGTGAATTTACCAAATTACCCTTACTTGGTATTTTTGTCCATTTTGGTCCTGAAATTGATCAAATCAATTTTGAATGATTCTAAATCATTTCCAAGATGAACTTAGCATGTTCAAAACAGCAAGGAAACCAAAATCCCCAATTTTTCTTCCTGGCCGAGAGCACCACTTTGGTGAAAAAGTGTGCACTTTGTCATTTCATGCATCAAAACACATCAAGATGTAATCCAATCAACATGAAAACTTTATATGCATCATATACACATCCAAATGCACAACATAAATGAAAACCCCAAATTTGGAATTGGTCATGAACCCTAATTTTTCAAATTCTTCAAAATGACAAATTAGACCAAAATTGGTTAAATCAATTACTTCAATCATCATTCATCCATCCAATCCAAGTCTCAACACAATGAAACAACTCAAGATAAAATATAGGTCATTTAAGAGTGGGTCAATAACTCTAGATTAGCAATGGTTTCCAAAACCTAAAAGCAAACTTACAACTACAATAGTCACAATCTTCTTTCATCACACATGCTCAACACTTCCATCAAAACTTCCATCAACAAAAATACAAAGAATAAAGAAAAAATAACCTAAGAACATCATATGTTAAAGCCTAGATCCTAAGGAACATTTTCCTTACTAATAGTAAAGTTGAAGAAACTTACTAAATCCAAGCTTTCTTGATTTTTCCTTTCTTTTCACAAGCTTTCTCTTCTTTGTTCTTCAATGGAGTTTTTCTTTGTAAAGTGGTATTAGGTTTTGAATAAAATGAAATGAAAAACAATATATACTTGTATCAAATTTTCCTTGGCCGAAATTCACCAAACAAATACAAGATTATTAATTTTCTTTTCATTTCACTTTAATTTAGTCAACTTGCATAAATATCCAAATAACACTTTATTAGATATTTAATTAAGTCAACAAAGGCAACTAATATCATTTACATCAAATATCCTAATGTAAGATATTTATATTTTAATTAATTTAATCATTTAACAATTAAATAATCAATTAATTAATCAAATACAAATATATTAAATATATGTATAATTTACATTAAATATTAAAAAACATATATTCATTTAGGATATAAGTCAAATAACTCATTTTGACTATTAATTAATGTGTATTTAAATTAATCAAGTATTAAATATAAATACACAATAATTAGGCAAATGACTATCTAGTCCCTTAGCACGTATCTTGCGTTAACCTTTAAACGACTTTATAAAAATCAATATTATTTATTAATGTTGCTCTAGTGCTCTACGAGTATGTTTCATTATTGAGACTCTCTAGATTCAGGTATATTCGTCACGAAATCAATTTCGTGTCCATAATCTATCCACCCGGAGATTATGACGATCACGGATAATCTCGTTGAACCATACAGGTCGAGGTCATGGCAAATGTATAATTCCTCCGTCACAGGTATCCGGATAAATCCCAGAGATATAGATGTAAACGTCAAATCTCTACGGGATTATCCAGTCGACTATTCCATTAGCAATCTCTAAAAGAATGTTTAGAACTAGCTTCTAAAATTTACCACGGCCCATGGTTTTTCTGATGGCTAATCATATGGACTACCTATGCTCTGATACACAGAACTGACAGATCCTATCTTGATACACATAGGACACCCTAAGGATTCATCTACACCCACGAACAGCGGAGGTCTGATCTAAATAGATTGGTGACGTGACTGCCATCTAAGTGTAGAAGATGTCTCATGTGCCCACAATCGCATCTCAAGTCTAGAATCACAAGTGCTACTTAACCAGAAGATTCTTATTGACGTTGGTGTACCATCCATTAAGAATCTTCGGTGAGTCGTTCAGTGTTTATCCGATATAAACACCTAACGTCTATACTAGTCTCCAAGACTATGGTTCATTAAGAAACCATTGGAATCATATATTCCAGTATACGACATGTACCGGTCTCAACGGTTTACTTTACTGACCAAGTAGTGTAAACCTTGACCAGGAACAGTCTGAGAATGACAACGTCATGATACTACTCAATGTCAGTTGCGACGCTTTTGCAACAGCACCATGACTAATCATTCTAAAGTCATACGTCTTTACCATATTAAAGATAGATTATATTATAGAAACTGCATATATTATTCATAATAATAATGTTTTACAGAAGTATTCAAAGAAATACAACCGGGAATTGGCGCTCTGAGCACCAACCCCAACAAAATCTCCCACTTGCTCTAGTGCCATATCGATTGTATCTAATACCCATCAACTCCACGTGTTTTATCAAACAGCTTCGGAGGTATGGCATTCGTCAGTGGGTCTGCTACATTATCTTCATCACTCGTACCTGCAACGACAATATCCCCTCGCGACACAATCTCTCGAATAATTTGGTACTTGCGTTCCACATGCTTCGACTTCTGATGCGCCCTCGTTACTTTGCTTGCGCAATGGCTCCAGTCTTATCACAGTATAACGGAATCACATTCTCGATACTTGGGACAACTCCCAATTCTGTGATAAAGTTCTTTATCACACACAACGCCTCTTTGCAGCTTCAGAAGCTGCAATATATTCCGCCTCAGTGGTGAAATCTGCTGTCGATCTTGGTTTGGAACTCTTCCAACAAACTGCAACCTCCGTTAAGGGTAAAGACAAATCCAGATGTAGACTTTCTATCATCGGGATCCGATGGAAATCGGAGTCTGTATACCCCATTAACCTGCAGTTCGTTTCCTCTATAAATTATTAACTTATCCTTGGTACCTTTAAGATACTTTTAGGATATGTTTAATGGCCATCCAATGGTCATTACCTGGATTGGACTGATATCGACTAGTTACGCTAACAGCGAAACTGATATCAGGCCTCGTACATAATGGCATACATTATGCTACCCAAACACAAGCATAAGGTTGTTTAGACATCTAACCTTCTCATCTTCTGTTTGTTGACACATCTTCTTAGAAAGATGAATCCCATGTCTGAACGGTATGTTTACTGTCTTACAGTTACCAAAACTATACCGTTCCAAGATCTTATCTAGTACGTTGATTGGGATAACCCAATCAGCCTCCTTTGTCTATCTCTATAGAGTTTTATCCCTAAAACATAGGAAGCTTCTCCCAGGTCCTTTCATGGAGAAATTCTTACAGAGGTATGCATTGACGCTATGTAACATACCTAAATCATTCCAATGATTAGGATGTCATCAAACATATAGGACTAAAAATATGACCATGCTCCCACTGGCCTTCTGATACACACAGGATTCTCCAATTCGTGAGAAAACCAGACGATATAATAATCTCGTCGAATCGAAGATTCTAACTAACTTCGTGAAGCTTGTTTAATTCCATAAATGGACTTCTTAAGCTTACATACCATGCCCGAGTTTTTGCTGGACGCAAAACCTTCAGGCTGTTCCATATAGATTTCTT